>PVLD010024219.1:0-25865 GCA_004027595.1 Dinomys branickii
TACATAGATACATATTTGTCCCTTTCTTCCTTTTCCTCCTCCCCTCATCCCCCCTCCCTACCTTTGAGCAGATTCCCTTCACATGCCCCAATACATATTCCCACCTTCAGATTCCTACACCAGTGAGACAATACGCTGCCTGCACATGAACCTCTGATTTATTTCACTTATGAGTACAGTGTCCAATTGTGACAATTTGCCTACCAAGGCCCCAAATATGTTCTTGATAGCTGAGTAATATTCCATTATATAAAAATGCCACATTTTTTTAATCCAGTCCTCTGTGGATGGACATTTGGGTTGCTTCCACAATTTAGCTATTACAAATTGTGCTTCTATAAACATGGGTGCACACATATCGCAGTGATATGATGCTTTCAGATCTTCTGGCAAAATACCCAGAAGAGAAATAGCTGGGTTGAATGGGACCTCTAGACCAAGTTTGCTAAGGAATCTCCAAACTGATCTCCACAGTGGTTTCGCCAGTCTGCATTCCCACCAACAGCGCAGAAGAGTTCCTATTTCTCCACAGGCTCTCCAGCATTTGTTATTGGATGATTTCTTAAGGCTGGCCAATCTTATTGGGGTGAGATGAAATCTCAGTGTTGGTTTTATTTGCATTTCTCGAATGACTAAATATGTAGAACATTTTCTCATATATTTATTTGCCATTTGTATTTCTTTATCTGAGAAGTGTGTATTCATCTCAGATGCCCATTTCTGGATTGGGTCTTTGAATTTGGACAGGTTCATATTTTTAAATTCTTTGTATGTTCTAGATAGAAGACCTTTGTCCAAGGAACAGCCAGGTAGGATTTTTCCCAATTTGTGGGTTTTCATTTTGCTCTCCTGGTGATTTCTTTAGATGTGCAAAAACTTTTCAGTAAAATGAGTTCCCAGCTGGTTGATTCTTTGAAGTGTTTCCCTTGCAGTTTGATTCTTTGTTTCTGAACTCTCTGCCTACTCCTATGTCTTCAAGATTTTTACCTACTTTCTCTTCCAATAGATTTAGAGTTTCTGTTTTAATATTGAGATCTGTGATCCATTTTGACTTGTGTTTGGTGCATGGTGATAGACTTGGGTCTATTTTCAGTCTTTGGCAAGAGGCAAGCCAATTTTTCCAGCACCATTTATTAAAGAGACAGTAGCCTGTTTTCATTATGCTTTGTCTTTCAGGAACATCTCACACTCTTGTTTTATCAAGATACTATTTTCTTCTAGTTGTCTTCCAGATGTTCAGGGCCATATTTTTGATTACCTAGCTGAATGTTCCACAGTCGTCTCAAAACTGAATTGACCTTATTCCCCCTTAAACTTGTACTCTTTCAGTGTTCTTAACTTTGATTAGTACTTATATAGCCAAGCTTGATATCATCCTGCATTCTTGTTTCTACTTCCTCTATACTCTGTCTCCAACTAATTCTGTCTCAAAAGTATCTTTTAAATTCTGTTATCAAAAGTGCTTTAGTTCAGAACCTCATTGATTATTCAAAGAGCTTCTCTCCGTACCTTTGTCTCTTCCTTGCCCTTCATAAAGATAGCAACTCCATTCTCTAAAACAAAAACAAATCCACTTTGCTCAGAATTTCTATTGATTCTCCACTATGAAACTCTAAATATGGTTTACAAATTCCTTGACAGTGTGACATATTCCCTCTCCTTGTTCATCTTCTGCCACACCTTCCTCATACATTTCTTGTGCTTCCAATACAGTAGACTTCTTACACCATTAGAAAATATGCTTTCTGTAAACCCTTTCATGGCTCCATTGCTTGACACATTTACTCTAAATAGAGTATCTTCCCTGGCACACTCTATTCATCCTTCAAATAGCACTGTAAACACCACCTCTTTCATGAAACCTTCCCTGATTGTCCCAGTAAAAATTAAGAATTAATCACTCTCTCCATTTTAGACTATTGTTATGGCTTTTATCTAGATGTCCCCCAAAAGCTACTTGCAGTCATAGTGGGGTTTTTCAGAGGTGGCTGGATCTAGGGTGTGTAATTCTGCAATTGATTCATGGTAGGATGCGAGGATTAAATCTGTCCCACCCTGGATGTGAGTGCTAGGATAGGATATAAGGGATTGAAAGAGGTTCGCTGCTTCTCACTTGTTGCTCACTGCTTTTGCTGTGTTCTGCCTGCAATGAAATGTTTCTCCTTTGTGATGCCCCTCTGCCATGGAGCCAGCTAGTTACAGACTGAAACCTCTCCAAACTGTGAGCCAAAAATAAAGCTTTACTCGTTTAACTTTGGGAGTTGGGTGATTTGTCTCAGCAGGAATAAAAGTAATTAAGAAATTAAGACAGTTACCAATAATTTGCCCATAGTACTGCTATAGCATTAATCATATATGGCTTTCGTTTGCAGCATCTATTTCTCCCTTGTAGGCCATGAGCTTCTTGAAACCAGAAATTATCTTATATAAACTGGAATCTAGCACAATCTCTGGCTCAAAAAAAGACCAATAGCAAGGTCCAAGTTAGAAGGGAATTTCTGGCTCTCAAAATATCTAGCCCTTCCTACCTCACTAATAACTAAAATTCTACATTTTGTCGTTAGTTTAAGACACACAACATTGTAAAAATATGTCCCTAGGACCCAAGCTTCTGTTAAGTTGGGCACTATGTAAAAGTTGACTTTTACCTGTAGTTATTTGGGTCTAGGTACTAATCTATAGATTTTTCAGCTATTAACTATTCTGTTATTAATCCACCTCAATTCATAATAAGCCTCTGAGGTAGGTGTTATTATCTTACCCATCTTACAAATTAAAAACTGAGGCACAGAAGCTATTTAACTTGGCAACTGTCCCTTGAAATAAATACAGATTTCAGGCTCAAGCAGTTTGGCTCCAGATTCAACATAACCTCCGATACTTTAAAGTCCAGGCCACTCAACTAAATAGCCTTCTAACATTCAGATAAAGAGCATTCTATTTAGCTATTCTCATTGTTCTTACACGTCAATCTCCCACTTTGTCACTACCACTCCACCATCACTATCTTCTTCCACTCTGAACACTTTAAATCCTTGACTCTCTCTACACGCTAACTCCTGTCATCACCTAGGTAACACTAATGGTAATATGGAAAATTTTCAGGCAATAATGTGATCTTTAGTTATATTTTCAAATATCTCCCCCTCAATAACTATACTTCAGTTGTTCCCTCTCAAAGCCACACCCTTGACTTTGTCAGAACCAACAACTGCTCCTTGTCATGAATGACTAATCCTGACTCTATATTCTTAAAACACATTCCTATTTTTCTACTGCATGCATTCTATAATTGTCAAGACAATGTGGGTCTTCTACCTCATTGGGACCACCGGTTCACTAAACCATCCATTTTTTGCTATCTGTAGCTTCCCCTTGTTCTCACTTGCTTTGTATAAAGCTTGGATTAAATGATCCATCACATTCTTAGCTCCCTTAATCCACTGAATTTCTACAACACATACCCAGCAAAACATTAGATAAATTAATAATCTCTCTTGCCCACACCTGCACACAGTCTGCTGAGCAATGCTAGGACTATGAATGTGCCTCAAAAGTGTGACTAAAGGCTCCTTCCTTAACTCACTCTCCCATTCTCAAAATTACTTTTTCCACTTCCTTCTAGTCCAATCCCTCACACCTTAAGCACTCTCTCTCAGCAAGCAGTTTCACTTCTTCTACACTGCACAGAAAACATAAAATGGTCAGAAGTAAACTGCTTAGCTTTGTACTATGAAACCTAACAACTTATCTGAATCCACACTAATATATTTTGCTTCTTTCATGTTGCAATGGAACCATTTTCCTCCCACCCTGAGGCTAAACTTGTCTCTTTCTTGAGGACCCTACTGTACAGCCACCCTCTTTTCTCTCCCTTTGTACTGGTTCTCTTTGTCAGCACCAAAACATCTCAGGTGGGAATACAGACTGCTGAAACCACTGTGGAAATCAGTTTGGAGATTACTCAGCAAACTAGGTCTAGAGGTCCCATTCAACCCAGCTATTCTCTTTCTGGGAATTTTCCCAGAATATCTGAAAACATCATATCACAGCGATATATGTGCACCCATGTTCATAGTGGCGCAATTTGTAATTGCTAAATTGTTGAAGCAACCCAAATGTCCATCCACTGAAGATTGGATAAAAAAATTGTGGTACTTTTATATAATGGAATGTTACTGAGCTATAAAGAAAGATAAACTCAAGGCTTTTACAGATAAATGTTCACAGCTAGAAACCACGATTGTAAGTGAAATAAACCAGATCTCCATATGCGAGGAAGGTATTGTCTCATTAGTGTAAGAACGTGAAAGCGTGAATAAAAATTAGGAGTTTTGAGAGACACTGAAATGAAAGTAAAATACTCAAAAGTAAAGAGCAACTGGGGTGAGGGAAAAGAGAAAGAAAGGGAAATTGTGTATGTATAAAAGTTAATTGTGTATGTATGTATATACAGGATAGCTAACATAGTTGAACTACTGACTTCTGTCTCTTTACTGAAAGGAACAGTTAATGATTAATTATTTGATCAATCTTGCATGTCTATTTGTTCTCCTGAGAAACCTCTTTGAAGATATAATATATAATACAACAACCATTGTTAATTTCCTACCGCTTTGTCTATAACTCTGTATAGTTTGTATTGTTCTTAGGCTATTTTGTAAATGGATGTCTGTCTGTTAATATGTTTTCCTTTTATTTTTAAAACAAATAAAATAAAGAGGAAATCCTAACAACCTTTGACTCTACATGCCTTACTGATTAGTCTGCTCACTTCCTCTTTTCTGCCAAATCATCTGAACAAGCTGTTTAAGCTTACTGTTTCAATTTTCTCATTTTCCTATACATGTATCAGTCGGTCCAGGGCATTCTACCTAAAATTAAGCTCTTCTTCCTATGGGAGAGGGATGGACAGCCCTTTGACCTGTGGGATGTGAGGTGCATCATGGCAGAGATATGGACCATCATGCAGGGTAACACAGAGTAGCCCCATAACTCCCTCATCAGCCAACTCATTGGCTCCGTCACCCCTAAGATGTGGCCAAACATGGAGAAGTATGAGCTTTTTGAGAAGCTGGACGTGATCAAGGACTATAAGCAGAAGAGGAAGGACAGGCTGAAGGCCTATGTGCATGACTCACATGCACTGGATCTCATCGACCACCTGCTGGCCCTGGACCTCATGCAGTGCATCAACAGGGACAAAGTCCTCCATCATGACTTCTTCTGCTCTGACCTCATGCCCTCAGACCTCAAGTACATGCTGTCCACCCAAGAGAAGTCCACATCTGAGTAGTTGGTGCTACTGCTGGAAAGGCAGCCACATCACCCAACAGACCACCAACCAGAAGCACAGCGCAGCTACCAACAATCAAGACAGAGCTCAAGCACATCTTTTGATGGGCCAGGCCTGCTCTTCTTTAGTACTGTTGTTTTATGTTTTCTTCTGGTATGTGACTTGCACTCTAGAAACCATGGGGCATTTGAGTTCTTTCTCTACCACTTTTGTTTAATCCTTTCCTGGGCACTAAAATCAGCCAGCCAAGCAGAATGAAGTGGCCAGTTGGCTGAAAGCCAGGAGGGTATGGGGTTCTGTGTTCTATTTCTGGGTTTCCTGCCAGTACCTGTGCCAGAGAGTCTCCATTCACATTAATACAGGAAGTGGGGCAAGAGGCTCACCGAGCATTGACAACCTAAGAACTCCAACGTAATAGAAAGCGGGGACAGGTCCCTTGCTGTCCTTGAGATGAGAAATGTGTAAGAGAACTCTGAGATAGCCATGAGAATGGACTGCCCTTGGCCAGGGCCTCTGGAGGACCAGGATCAATGAGAACTCTTGGTTTCCTGAGTAGGACAATTTTATCATGTTTTTTGCCTCAGCTGTTCAGAGACATTCCCAGATGAAGTTAGATCAATTTTAATTAAAAGGTTTTTTTCAGTAAAAAATGAATAAAATTAAGGAATCAGTGACCATCATATCATTAACCCTAGTAGTTACTTTCTGTGTTTATTTTTCCCAGACTTTTCAATATTATCAAACACTGAAGAAAATTTTCTTTGATCATCATGTGCATCTCTTAGTGGAATATAGTAGTATTCTCATTGTTACCTTCTCTACAATTCTCAGTCTCCCTTGACAGCCTTTTCTTAACTACCCAATCTTTAAATATTGGAGGACTCCACTGCTCGGCTCTCTTTCCTCTTCTATTTATACTTTCTCCCTAGGTGATATCATTCCATCACATAGCTTTAAATAACATCTGTATACTGGCAATTTCCAATCTTTTCACTGACCTTGACCTCTCTTTTGAGCTCCAGATTTATATGTCTGACTCTCTAGCATCTCCCTTGAGATGTCTCACATGCATCTCAAACTCTCCATATCCTAAATTGTACTCAGATCTTGCCTTTCAAATTTTCATATCCTTCAGGTTTCCCTTTACAGTGAAGTCAAATCATTTACTTGTTCAAGTCGGAAACTTGGAAGTCATTGAAGTATTACTCTATATTACCTAACACCATCCATTGCTAAGCTTTATTGATTATGTTTCTTAACTATATCATGATTCAGTAATCCTCTCCACATCTGAACTGTCACTGTTTTATTCAAAATCACCATTAATTCTACCTTATATTACTTCAGTATCCTCTTAACTAGTTTTTCTGTCTTTAGTCCTCCTACTCTTAAATTCATTCTCCATGGCCAAATTCTTCCAACATGGATTTTTGGTTACAAAACTCCTTCAGTGACTTCACATTGTTCTTAGGATGAAGTTCAAAGTTTCTAGCATGTCAGGAAATCCTTGTATTGCCCCAAATAAATGATAATAAACTCTGTGACTATTCTTGCTATTTTTTCTCCTTGGACTCTCTACGGCAGTTGCATCTATTTTCTTTCACTTCCTAGCCCATATTGCTTTTGCCCCAAATGCTCCATATTCTATAATTTTTGTCAAGAATATTTTCCAACATCTTCTTCACCTGGATACATCTTATTCATTATGTATGTTCCACCTTTAAATAACATCTATTTATCTAATATAGGTGGTGGACTTATATTAGATCCTGATATCAAATACTCCCTCCATTCACATGACCATCACACATCTTTTTCAACTACTAATTTATCATCTATCTTCTGTAATAGATTATAAGGGCTATAAGAGCAGATAATAATAGAATTAGATACAGTTTGAAGCATATATTCTGACACATGAAGTATGTGACAAATATTTGAGGAAAGAAAGAAAATTTCTTGAAGGATGAGTACTCAGGCAAAGGAAGTGTGATACTGAGATTAGCACTGACAATGAGCATTGGTAGGTCACTGATGGACTCTTACCCAATATGAGAGGCTCGATATATTTTGTCAAAATATGGGATAAAATGTAAAGTAATTGAAACCTGTTTAGAGAGGGCTGGCAGTTTTCACCATATGAACTGGTAGGGCAAGTGAAGTTATTAAGGGGTCTTAATTAGGGCAGTATCTTGATTTAAAAGATGCTTCTAGATTTTTAAGCCAAGGAAAAGAAACTACTCAGATGTCTCTTCTAACTATATACATATGTAAAATAATTAATACAGTAGTAATGGAAATGGAGGGAAAGAATTAAATCCATGTGAAAGGGAGGAATTACCAAAATTAACAATTACTTGGTGGTTTTATGGGAATAGGAAACTAAGGGAGAGGGGAAGAGGCCAAGATAAATTTAAACCTGGAGGACTGGAATATTGAAAGTTCTAATTGTATTTAATTTATTAAAATGAAAATGGATTTTCTACAGCAAAGGCAATTAATTTTAGAACCAGAGTTTGAACCAATGGCTGAACACTGAAGTGGCTGGATGTAGGGAGAAAGAGGACTAGAGAGCTTGATTTTCTTGCCAGTGAGAGAAAAAGAGGAAACAGGTATAAAGGGAGCTGAGGAGGGGTTATTTCATAGTTATTACATAAACACAAATGCATGGATAGATTTACATCTTTCTTATACTGGTCCTTTATCAGGTAGAATTATATAGCAGAAGAGAAAATCAACAAAACATAAAAGAAGGCCACAAAAACAGTTGACACATAGAAATAAAATGGCAATGTGACAGTGGTAAGTTTTCTTTATCAGTAATTACTTTAAATATAAAATACTTATATTCTCCAATGAAAAATGAGAGATTGACAGAATAGGCTTTAAAAGCATGATGCAACAAAATGGTGTCTAAAAAAGAGACATACTTTAGATACACAGACACAAATATGTTAAAATGAAAGTTAGAAAAGTTATCCTATGTGAATAACTAACAAAGTTAGGATGTCAGACAAAATAAACTTTTAGCTCAAAATTGTCACAAGAGCACAAAAGGATTATATACTAATAAAACAGCCAGTTCATCAAGAAGACCCATAGATGATAGAAAGATAGATATAGATCCATAGATGATAAAGATAGAGATATAGATATATCAAACAACAGAGACCCAAATATAAATGAAAAAAAGTCGATTTCAATACCCTGGTTTCCATAATGTACAGATGAAAACTCAATAAAGAAGTAGAGGACTTGAACAATACTCTAAGCCAACTAGATATAAAAGATATACAGACAGACTTTAAGAATATTACAGGATTGGTTCCAGACCACTATAGTAAAGTGAAAATCACAATAAAGTGATTCACATGAATTTTTTTTTTGTTTTCCAGTGCACATGACAATGTTGCTTATATTGTACTATGGTCTATTAGATGTTCAACAGCATTATGTCTAGAACAATTTCTACACCTTAATTTAAAAAATACTTTGTTGGAGATCCAATCCCTGTCATACCTGTAGTAAGACATGCCAGTACTTTTCTCCCTTCAGAAAAATTAAAGAACATCTTAACATCCAGTTTATAATCTGTTTCCACAATTTTGAAGGAAGCAATTTATTCTCTGGCCCTCTATTCTCTGAGAAAGAACTAGTAACCAAAAATGCCTGTGGATGTTTTCACAGAAATCAAAATAGCTCTATGTAAGAGTCCACACTCATCTTTACAGCAGCAGCTCTATAAAGTACATAGCATCCTCCTATCAAGCTGGCAGTAAACTGAGCTGCAGAGACTTTAAATAATATCCAAGGCAAACTGGCCAGGCAACAGTGCCAGGACATAAACTGCATTTTTTGGTGTCAAGTGACATAATCTTAACAACATTATACATTGAGTAATGGGATTAGAGGTTTTCTTATATACCAACACAATTCCAGAAAACATTCCTACAAAAGTATTTCAATTATGTATCTTATTTTAGAATATAAGATCCTTAAAGGCACAAAACATGTTCAATGACCTTTAGTTATCTGAAGAACATATATCTGTATAAGGGGTGGCAAACCAAGGAGCCCAAATCTCCTACCGACCACTGCAGAGTTGACATAACTGGTTACTACTATCTGCAAGCTGGTGCCATGGGAGGCTCTTCCCTTATAACAGTGATGCAGCCACTGTTTTACTCTTGCTATTTTGTTTTGCTGCAGTTTTTGTTGCAGTTTTGTATTCCTCACTGTCCTTGTGAAAATCTGCTCCAAGATGATAAATCTTTCGTGTTCTGAGGATAGATATGATTTTTAGAAAAAGGCCAAACTTATTTAGAATTAAATCTTGCCAGTAGGATAGATAAGTAGGTTGTATTTAATTGTTTAAGACAGTTTTGTACCTGGACAGCAATAAATATTTGTGGACTAACAATGACAACAGAATGAAAATTAAATACACAGTTTGATTCTTAGAAAAATTCTTTATTGACAAAAAATGTAATGATGATATAAACCTTTAACAAGTTCTAATAGTTTTGCTTGTGGAACTTTTTATCTCTGTTTAGATAGCTGCTATTACTGAAGGGTGGAGTGGCTTTTGGAACTTCTTAAAATGACAAACACATTTGCCTCATTGATTGACTCCTTTCAGGAAAGATTTCTTTGTAGCACATGATGCTTTGATAGCATTTTACTTACAGAACTTTTTTCAAAATTGGAATCTGTTCTTTCAGTCTCTGCCGCTTGTTTTATCAACTAATTTTATCTGATGGTCTAAATCCTTTGTTGTCATTTCAACAGTGTTCAACCTTCACTAAGAGAAGATTCTGTCTCAAAGCATCTTTATTGAAAGGAGATTCCATCTCAAGCAGTCACTTCCTTTGCTCATACCAAGAAGTAGCTCCTCATCCATTAATACTTGCTCATGAGATTGCAGCAATTCAGTCACATCTCCAGGTTCCACTTACCACTATAATTCCTTTTCTCTTTCCACCACATGTGCAGGTACTTCCTGCACTTTTAAACTCTTCCAAAAATATAGACTCAGAGGAAATTCTTCCTAACTAGTCTGATGAGTCCAACATTTTTCTGATACCAAAGCCAGAACAGGATGCACCCAATACATAAAACTATGGACCGATATTCTTTATGAATGCATCTTAGTCATTTTTTGTTGCCAAATCAAAATACCCAATGCCTACAATTTAAAGTAAAAGAGATTTACGTTGACTCCATGGTCAGCTGCCTATGAGGCCAAAATAGGCCAGCAGAGAGGCATAGCTAAGGAAAATCTACTCACATCATGAGAGGAAAAACAGAGGAGCTGAGGAGATATGTGTCTCCTTCCAGTCACGCTCCCAGTGAACTGCTCCTCTTCTCAGGTCCCACCTCATGACCACTTTTCAGCTACTGAACTCATGAGTGGGTGAGTCCCTTGATGAGTGCAGTACTCTCATGATCCAATGACCTGTCAAAACCAACCTATGAATGCATTAGTCATTGCAGGACATTCTTGATCCAAACCCTAACAAATATAGCTACGAAAATTCCTCTAAAGCACTAGTAAAGCAAATACAGCGCATATTAAAAGTATTTTGGAAGGATTGCTCCCCTTTCAATTTCACTGAAGAGTTTCAGCATTAATGTCACTAGTTCTTCTCTAAATTTCTTGTAAAACTCAACAGTGAATCTTTCAGGACTTGGACTTTTCTTTGTCGGTAAGTTTTTAATTACATTTTCAATTTCATTGGCTGATATAGGATTATTTAGAATTTTTATATCTTCTTGATTTATTTTTGGCAGTTTGATTATGTCTAGGAATCTGTTCATTTCTTCTGTGCTTTCCATCTTATTAGAGTACAGGTTTTCAAAATAGGTATTGATGATCTTCTGGATTTGTGTAGGAACCATTGTGATCCCCCCCTTTTCATTCCTAATTGCTTGAATTTGTGTTTCTTCTTTCCTCTTTTTGATAATATCTCCTGCCTATGTATGGTACTCAGAGTAACTACTCTGAAGATAATAATACACAATGTATTAATTATTTTACTCCCCTATTATCTTCGTTTGAAATTATTATTTCCTTTTTAAAAAAGTATTATACATCATGACTAGGTGGTATATATCACAAGAATATAACAATTCACTATTTAAAATCAATCAATTTAATATACAAATTAATAGCACAAAGAAAAGTATAGGATCATTCAATTGATGAAGGAAACAATGACTTGACCAAGCTGAAAGCCCTTTAATGATTAAAAAATTCCATAAATTAGGGATGAGAAGGGAACTTCTTCAACCTAATAAAGATTACTTATGAAAATCCCACTGATATTATCATACTCAATGATGAACTGAGAACTTTCCCTCTAATATCAGGAACAAAGTAAGGATGCCCACTTTTTAACTTTTACATAACACTGCACTAGAACTTCTAAGCAGAATAATTAGGGAAGAAAAATAAATAAGTCACATCCACGTTGGAAAACAAGTAAAATATTATCTACTTAGATATGACAAGATCTTAGAAAAAGACTTAGTAAAGGACTTAGAAGTTCCTAAAAAATGCACAACACATTTTAGAGCTAATGGAAAAACTTGGCAAAGTTATAGCGTGAAAAATCAATATTAAAATGAAAGTTATGTTCCTCTATACTAGGAATAAAGAATTCAAAATAGAAAATAAGAGAAAATTTTAATTTGCAATACCACACAAAAGTACTAAATATTTAGAAGTAAATGAATTTAATCAATGTTTAGTAAGATGTAATATGGAAAACTATAAAACATTACTGAAATCAACTAAAGACCTAATTAAATGAAAAGGCATCACATGTCATGGATTTAAGTAAACTATTGTTAAAATAGAACCATTTTGTAAGACATTTGCAGATTCAGTGCAATCACTATAAGATTCTAACAGCCCTTTTTAAAGAAATAGAAATCATGATGGTCAAATGTATACAGAGTTGAGGAACTAGAAACAGCCAAAACAGTCTTCATAAAAAAAGACCAGTGTTGGAAGATTCACATTTTCCAGTCCTAAAACTTAATGAAGCTGTGTGTGGTGGCACATGCCTGCAATCCCAACACTGGGGAGGCTGAGAGAGGAAGAACCCTGCAAGTTCGAGGCCAGCCTGGGCTACATAGTGAGTTCAAGGCCACCCTGAACTACATAGCAAGACCCTGTCTCATAAAACCAAAACCCCTCAAAAATTAAAGCAAAATTTAAGTAATCAAAACAATATGATGAGGCCCGGGATGTAGCTCAGCGCCGCAGCGCCTGCCTGGAATGTGGGGGCTTGTGAGTTGGATTTCTGTTACCCAGAGGAAAAAATAGGCATTTATGAAGAGGTTTTTTAAAGCCAAGGATATAGCTCAGCAACACAGCACTTGCCTGGCAAGCGCAGGGTCATAAGTTCAATTCTCAGTACCCAAAAAATATAAATAAGTAAGTAAATAAATAACAAAGTGATGCCAATGTAAGGATAGGTGTATAGACCAATGAAATACAATTGAGGGTCCAGGCTTAATCCATATGTGTGTGGGCTATCACTTTTTTTAAAGATACCAAGTTCATCCAATATGGAAAAATAATCTCTTCAACAACTAATTTTGGGATAACTAGATATCCACGTGCAAAAGAATGGGAGTTAGTCCCCTATTTCACACAATAAAAAAATTAACTGAAACAAATTAAAGGCCTAAAGATAGAAGTTAAAGCCATAAAACATAGAAGAAAGCAGGAGTAAATATTCATAACCTTGAGTTATGCCATGGTTTCCTAAAACTGACACCAAATTACAGTCAGCAGAACAGGTAAGTAGGCTTCCTCAAAATTAAATACATTTGTGCAAGAAGATCCTACCAAGAAAGTAAAAAAATAATCTACAGAATGAGGAAAATATTTGCAAGTCATATGCAAATAGGTAAGTGTCTAGTCATATGCAAAATTGTGTCTAGTGTGCAAAATATATAAGGAACAATTACATTGAACAATAAAATATCAATCATTTTCTTGGTGGGCAAAGAACTTGAATAGATATTTCTTCAAAGAAAGCATATAATGGCTAACAAGGACATGAAAGAATTTTTAAAATCATTAATCTTTAGAGAAATGCACATAACAACTCCAATAAGGGAGATCTAATGTGGCGGCCTAGAGAAGTTGTGTCAGAAGTGCTCAGAGAGGATTCACTGAAGACAAAGAGGTGAACATACACCCTGAAACAGAAAATTAATTGGAAAAACAATACATGTAGATCAAACCAAACATCCTCCAGATAGTAAGTAAGGCAAGAACAGAATTGTGTGAATACTCAGGCTTTTTGGCACAGTAGTCACATGCAAATAACATGTACATTCCCTTCTTATTATATGTAATCTGAGTTCCCACCATATTTTATATTATCATATTTTATTTGCCTTTGGAGCTGCTTTTTTCCCATCCATTTAGTTGCTATTAACTTTCTCTTCCACTTCATATCCCCCATTTAATTTCTTCAACTCCAGCTTCCGTAGAAATACTATTTTAATTTTAGCACATACTAGTTTCTCTCACTTTTAAAATTCTTCCTCCCAAGTTTTTAGTTCACTATATTCTGCTCTCTCAGTCACTCCTATTTTCTTTTGGCATTAAATTTTGTCTCCTATATTCTATTCCTTTTTCTTTTCATTGTCTTGCCTAGCCTGCTATCTTCCATTGTTGCTTTTCTACTTTATAGGAGCACAAATATATCAACAAATTTTTCATGCCTATATCTTGTAATATGAGCAACTTCTTTGAAGATAACAATATGCAATGTACTAACCATTGTTACTCTCCTGTAATCTTGTTTTGAAATTTTACACCATTGTTTATATTATGTATTTTCCTTTCCTTTAAATAAAAAATTGAAAGATAAATAAATTGGAAGCCCCTAGGTTATAAAATAAAAAGTTCCAATAACCTCATAGCTTTCCTCAATCTCAAAATACATTTCCCTCCCCCTATATCCCATTGTTGCTCTCACAAATCCCTTTTAAAACCCTCAATATTAACCCTTCAATACAACTAAAACACCTCAAATATAATCTCACCCCATATCTAAGGTTTTCACTCATTATTATTGTTCCTATCTACCTCTCCCTTTACAGAATTACACTCTTCTTTCACCCATTCCTCCATCTCTTCTCTCCACTTATCCTTCCACATCACAAAGTAACTTCTAATACCAATAGAGTATGGGATGTAAACTGTATTGATAAAAGATGAAAGTGTACGTGCAAGGCTTATTACATATAAACAGTGTATGATCAGATCTGTTGATGCTATTTTAACTGGAAGTAATTGCTCCTCACAACTTGCACTATATACTATCTCTGAACCATAAATCTGAAAAAATATCACTGAAAGGCAGTATTTTACCAAAAAGATATTTATATGAATTACAACCTCACCTCACCTTACTTGACCTCAATGCTCAACACCAAAAAGGAAAGAAAAGTAAAATATATCAGTATAAATATCTCTCTCTCTCTCTCTCTCTCTCTCTCTCTCTATATATATATATATATATATATATATATTTGTTGGGAAATGACATAACAAAAGACTCCCAAGGTGGCTCCCCCAGAGAGGAAAGCAAGTACAGTGTAGTGGGCTTTTATAAATTGATTAAAGAAGAGTTAAAGAAACTTGAGCTCCAAGAGGACATGACCCCCAAATTTATGGAATTATCCAAAATAACCAATGTGGACTTGGGAGAAACAAAAAATTGGAAGAGTTGAACAAAACAGTTCAAAACATGAGAGAAAAAAAATTTACCAAAGATAAAGAATCCACAAAAACATATCAGACAAAGCTATTGAACATAAAAATGTATAAAATTCATAAACTGAAGAAATGACTAATGTAAACACAAGGTTTCTGAAATCAAAGACATAACGGTAAATTTAACTGATAAGCACAGATATTACACTTGATCTTCACCAAAAGTCCCAGTTGCAACTGACAAAATGGTAAATTATGCAGAATTCCTCAGAGAAGCCTTAAAAATGATAATAGAACTAGAAAAAGTCATCTGACATCTACCAGGTAATATACTGAGACCAACATAAGACTACCTGAAGTTAAAGAGAAACTAGAAGGTAGCACAGAATGAATAAAATATTTGTTTACAAAAATCTCACCACAAAACTTCTGTAGTATCAGGAAAGTGTTCAACATATGAATAAGCAAGGCATATAAAACACCAGCTCTAGAGAACAAAGAAAATCTCTATGACAAATTATAATTAAAATACCAGGTGTCCAACAAAAACAGAATCTTAAAAGCTGTCAAAGAAAAGGAAAAATTATATAGATAAAGGTAAATGCATTAGAATTTTATTAGACTTCTCAAGACAAAATTTGAAGGCCAGAGATCTTGGACCAAAATGTTTCAGGCCCTAAAAGCAAACAATTTTCAACACAGATTGCCATATCCAACAAAACTTCTTTCAAAATAAGCAGAGAAATACATACATTCTCAAGAGATTTATGACAACCAAACCACCATTCCAAAAAATGCTGAAGAATATTTTACAGAGACAACAAACCTGACAAAGCCAAAAGTCCAGATGGAATGATCACACAGAGCAAGGTGAATAGATAAACAAAACAAGAAAGAAAAGATAAACAAGGGAATAATCAGCAGAAAAAGAATGGAATAATAGGAATAGATCAACAATTTTCATTAATAATTCTCAATATTAATGAACTCAACTACTCAATTAAAAGACATAGATTATCAGATTAGATTTAAAAAACAGTATCAAATAGTCCACTGCATTTGAGAAATTAATCTAATCCTACAAGAAAATCTGTAGGCTAAAAAGGACAGAAGGAAAATAGTATTTCTTGCACCAGAACTCTGAAGACAAGTAGGAGTAGCAATTTTACTCTCAGACAAAATAAACATAAGCTAAAACTTATCATAAGAGACAGAAAAGGTAACTAGATAATCCAATAAGATGAGATAACACTTGTAAAGATATACGTACTAAATACTGGAGTACATATCTTGATAAAACCAATACTGCAGGACATAAAAAAATAAATAACTAATAACACAATAATAGTGGATGACCTCAATACACTACATTTACAAAGAGACAGATCAACTGAAGGCAAAATGAACAAAGAAATGTCAGAACTGAATCACAGTATTGAACATATGAACTTAGTAGATACCTAGAGTGTCCTACCATAGTGCAACACAATAAATTCTTAGCAAAGCCCAGAACTTTCTCCAAAATAGACTACCAACTAGTCCATACAGACTGCTTAAATAAATAATAGAGAATTGAAATCATCCCATGTTTGCTGTAGACCAATGTGCAGTGAAACTAAACATAAATCACAGAACAAACCACAAAAAATTTAGAATCACCTGGAAACAATAACATACCCTTGAACACCCAATGGTTCACAGAGGAAATCAAGGAAGATATTAAATAATCTCTGGAATCAAATAAAATGTCAGTACAACACAACAGAACCTATGAGACACAAGGAAAAAGCCCTAAGATGGAAGCTTATTGCAATCAATACTGATATTAGAAAAACAGCAAGCTCAAATAAATAACCTAATGATGAAACTCAATATATTACAAAAACAAAAACAAGCCACATTTAAGGACAGAAATCATAAAGATCAGTGTGGAAATTAATGAAATTGAGACTAAAAATGCAAGACAAAGAATTGATGAAGAGTTGGCTCTCTGAAAGAATAAACAAAACAAACTTATAACCAAACTTATAAAGAGAGAAAAAACTCACATCAATGCAATTAGAAATGAAAAAGGCAAAATCACAGCACATGATGTCAAAACCTGTGAGATGAATAGTCACTACTATGAAGAATTATTTTCTAACAAATTGAAAAATCTTGAAGAAATGGACAGATTCCTAGACTCAAATGAACTACCCAAACTAAAGCAAAGAGATATAAAAATTTTGAACAATCCAATAACAAGCAATGGCCCTGAGGTAGTAATAAAAATCTTAACAAGTATTAAAAAGCTAGGACCTGATTTGGATTCACTGTTAAATTCTACAATACTCCTCAAACTCTTCAATGAAATTGAAAGGGATAGAGTGCTTCCAAACTCAGTTCTGGAAGCCAGCATCTCTCATCCCAGAAGTAAACAAAGATCCAACTGAAAAAAGGAAACTGCAATCCAACCTCCAAAATGAGCATAAACTGATATAATACAATAGTAGAACCATGTTAGCCCTCCTGCATATATGTATATTCATATATACATACATACATTTTTGTCTTTTTCTTTTCTCCTTTCTTTCGTCCCATCTGTTCTTTGTTTTTGATGCTAAGCAATAATCGATGACGGGTTATTTGATCAATCTTGTATGTCTGTATGTGTTATCCAGAACACACACTTCGAAGATATCAATATGTAAAGCAGCAACTATTGGTGTTTTGTTGTTGTTGTTGTTGTTGCTGTTGTTGTTGTTAGCCTGTTTTGTTTTTTGTCTTTGGATTTTTGGTTTTTGTGTTTTTTCTCTTGTTGAGAGGATTAATTGTCTGACTAAATTTGCATGTCTGTATATGGGTTCATATATTTACACTTCGAAGATATCAATGGATAAAGCAATAACCACTGTTGAGACCATATCACCTTGTCTATAGATTAGTTGTGATTGTACTATTTTTTATGCTAATTGGTGTCTGTTTGTCAATATGTTTTTTTACTTTTATTTTTTTTAAATAAAAAAACCAAAATGAGTATAAATGCAAATATTCTTAATAAGATTTTTGCATATACAATACAGCACATCACCAAAAATATGATACATTATGAGCAGGTACACTTCAACCCAGGCTTGCAAGGATGATTCAACATAAGCAAATCAATAAATGTAATTCACCACATAAAAACAGAACCAAGGGCAAACATCACATGATCATATCAAAAGATGAAGAAAAACCTTTTCACAAAACCCAGCACACCTTCATGAAAAAAATCCCTGAAAAAAATACGTGCAGATGGGCCTTGCCTGAATATGATTTTTAAAAAATTAAAACAAACCAATGGCCAACATCATATTAAATGGGAAAAACTGAAAACTTTTCAGCTAAAATCAAAAGTAAAGGACGCCTATTATTACTGTTTCTGTAAAACATAGTACTTAAAACGTTAGCCAGAGCAATCAGACAAGTAAAAGAAATAAACGGGTTAAATATATGGAAGAAGCTAAAGCATCATCATTTGCAGATGACATGATCCTACACTTTAAGACAAAAAATTCCACTAAAAATCTCCTAGAATTAATAACCAAATTCACCAATGCACCAGGATGCAAAGCCAACACTCAACAATCAAAGCATTCTTGTACACCAGTAACGAATTCACTGAGAAAGAAATTAGGAAAACAATATCATTCATAGTAGCATCAAAGAAAAATGAAATACTTAGGAATTTGCCTAATCAAAGAAGTGAAAGACCTTTACAATGAAAAGTACAGTACTCTGAAAAGGATAATGAAGAGAACATCAGAGAGTGCAAAGTTATCCCCTGTTTCTGTATAGGCAGAACCACTGCAGTCAAAATGACCGTACTCTGAAAATTTATAGATGGATTCAGTGCAAGCCCAATTAAAATAATAGCAGCATTCCTTGCAGAACTGGAGAAAACCATCCTAAAATTCATATGAAATGAGAAGAAATTCAGATTAGCAAAAGCCATCCTGGACAACAAGAGCAAAGTGGAAGGTATCACAATATGACTTTAAGTTATATTATAATGCAAAGTGATAAAAATGAAATGGTATTGACTCAATAACGGACATGTAGATCAAAGAACTAGAACAGAGAATGCAAAATGACCCCAGCTACTTGATCCTTGACAAAAGGGCCAAAAACATATGTTGGTGGAAAATAGCCTCTGTAACAAATGATGCTGGGAAAACTGGCTATCTAGTACAGAAGATTAAGGATAGACCCATATCTCTCACCAGTCTACTAAACGAAATAATGACCTTACTGGAGGATAAAATAGATAACTAAACAGAACAATGTGTACTAAACAGAAACTATGACCCTATGGAGGATTCAATAAATACAACACTTGAGGTCATAAGGAGAGGAACAAAAATCCAATTGCACAAGAAATAACAAGAATCAACAAATGGGATTATATCATCTGAAATTCTTCTGCATAGCAAAGAAGTCAACAGAGTAAATAGACAATCTACAGAATGAGAAAAATGTTGCCATTTAATTCTCAGACAGAGGACTAGTAGCTAGAATATATTTTAAAAATTCAGTAAAATTAGACCTTACATTAAAATACCCAATTAAAAATTGGGCGACTGAAATAAATTGATACTTCTCAGAAAAAGAAGTACAGATGGCTAATAAACATTATGAAAAAAATGTTCACCATCTCTGGCTATTAGAGAAATGCAAATTAAAACAAGGCTGAGATTACATTTTACAGAAGGAAGAATGGTAATCATCAAGAAATCAAATAGCAGGGCTGAGGATACAGCTCAGCAGCACAGCGCCTGCCTGGCAAGTACAAGGTCCTGAGTTTGATTCTCAATACCTAAATAAATAAATAAATAAATAAATAAATAAATAACAACTGCTAATGTGGCTGTAGTGAAAAAAGAACCCTTCTACATTATTCATGGGAATGTAAACTACTACAGCCATTATGAAAATCAGTATGGAGATTTCTCAAAAACTAAAATTAGCAGTTTCATTCCAGTTATCCGCCTTGTAGGTATCTTTTCAAAAGAGCTAAAGCCATCATGTTACAACAATATGTACATACCTATATTTATGGCAGCACAATTTATAATAGTTAAATCTTGGAAGCAGCTTGTATATCCATCAACAGATGACTGGATGAAAAAAAAAGCAGTATTCATACGTAATGAAATACTCCTAGGCTATAAAGAGTACTAGATTTGAGTCATTTGTAGGAAAGTGAATACACCTGAAAAATATGATGTTAAGTGGAATTAATAAAACACAGAAGCTTAAATACCACATAGTATCTCTCATTTGAGTGATACAAAGTAAAAATGAAGAGCAAAAGAAAGAACTGATAGAAGGAAACGGGAAGATAGATCTTTTGCATATGGGAATGCACCCAAGAGATTGAGAGCAAGGGGAAAGGGTTAGAGGAAGGGAGAGATTTTAAAAGGTGTCATGTACATGAACCAAATACCTACAGGGACTATAATCATTGTATGTCATAAACATGAATTATAATAATGAATATTGAAATTGGGGAAAGGGGGACTAGAAATGGAAGGAGAGACATAGATGAGAGGAGAACAGGAATAAAAAAGAATCAAGATGTACTATGTAAATGTACCTATTCCCTAAAATGAATGTAAACTTCATGTACTACAAGGATGTACTAACAAAGTAAAATTTAGTTTTAAAAATATATTGTATTCCAACAAATCTAAGCATCATCAATTGTAAGACACACTTAATATTCTATGTACAATTAATGAAAAACACTGTCAATTACTACTGAAAGAGACTACCAATTATATAATGTGTCCAAATTCTAGAGATGTTAAAATGAGCAAAAATATACTCTTAGACTCAATAAAATGTAATATTACCATAAAATAATAAGACCCTAATGAGATTCCATTTCATACCCACTATGATAGCTATAAGCTAAAAAAAGAAAAAAGACAAGTATTGCCCAGGATATAGAAAAATTGGAATATCTGTACATTGCTGGTGCAAATGTGAAATTATAATTTCTATGTAAGAGTTTTGTCATTCCTCAAACAGTTAAAAGTAGAATTACCATATAATCCAGAAATTTCTCCCCTAAGGATACACTAACATGAACTGAAAGCAAGCAGTAAACACACACTTGCATATAGATGTTTATAGATGCACTAGTCATAATTGCCAAAAAGTAGAAACAACCTACAGGCCAAACAGCTGATGAGCAGGTTAACATAAAACATGTGATACCTGTACTATGGAATATTATTCAGTACTAAAAAAGGATGAAGTACTGATACATACTACCATATGGATGAACCTTGAACATATCATACTAAGTGAAAATAAATCAGACACAAAAAGTCACATATTGCTTAATTTAAATGAATCCACAACAACAGAAATCATATTAGTTGTTAGTGGCTAGAAGAGGAAGAAATTGGAAGTAACTAATTAATATATCCAGGATCTTTTAGGGTGATGAAAATGTTTTAGAACTAGATAGAAATGAAGGTTGCTCAACACTATGAAAATACTGAATGCA
This sequence comes from Dinomys branickii, assembly GCA_004027595.1. Taxonomy (NCBI): domain Eukaryota; kingdom Metazoa; phylum Chordata; class Mammalia; order Rodentia; family Dinomyidae; genus Dinomys; species Dinomys branickii. The sequence continues at coordinate 21,577 of PVLD010024219.1, forward strand.
AGTAATTTGTACAGTTTTAAGATGGTTAATTTTATGTTACGTGAGTCATCTGAATACAAGAAAGGGAGATGGAAGGAAATTAGTAATTGTTGAGCTACTGCCATATATTAGACCTCATGCTAGACTTACATTTTATATAATTAAATCTACTAAAGAACCTTGTGAGATGTTATCCCCATTTTAGAGATAAGAAAATGAAGGTTCATGTAACCTAATTTCAATAACTAATTAAACATGGATCTGGAGTCTACCTGACTTCAAAACCTATATCCTATACCATAACCCACTCTTCAGGAACCTATCATACATAGTCCCTTATTGTTCTGTGCACATGGAGTTGCAGCTTTGATGGGTAATAAAGCACAGCTCCTAAGACCATCCTTCCCAATAGCGAATCCTCCATAAAAGAAATGTTCAAATTAAAATTTCATTTTTGCGCTGAGCCCTTCCTCATGTATAAAAAATTGTCCATTCCTGAAGAGACATATAAAACAAAGTTGTGCTATTCTACTCCTATTCCCCTCCAGATTTTCAAAATCTGACATTGTAATTTCAGGGGCCTTTGGAAGTCCTCACTCCAAAGAGGTACAACTTGTGCTTTAACTCTCTGACTTTACTAAAGGGATAAAGCCCTTCCTCCAACAATTGGAAAACTAAGCTGAAAACACGATACTCCTAGGAAAGTGAACACACTTGTATAATGATTAGGATAGAGCATATCATTCCATAAGAACAGACTTTAATAAACTGAGGAGAAGGGACAGAGGGAAAACTACACTTGCCCTTCCTAGGGTCATGGAAAGGGGCAGTTACAGGGTAGCTGTCACTACCATATAATTTCAGAAAGGCCCTTCTCAGTGATTTCATATTCTTTATTATCATGTAATTCTATAACTCGACTTTACAGACTTGCTCAGAGCCATTTCCACTTGCATTCCTATTAATGGTGAGCACAGAAAAAGTCTTTAGCTAATCATGTAGTGTTTTTGTTTACATTTATTTTGTTAAGACTAATCACTTCTTCATTTATGATCTTATGCACTGATTACAGATATCCTGTCCTGATACAGGAGCTTAAATCTACTTTTGAAATAAAACATTCTCAATTATAGTCATTCATGTTCCCAATTCAGGCAAGCTTTTCCCTAAATAAAGTGTTAGCCTTGGCAACAGCATCATAACTTATGAATGTACTAAGTTTGAATATGATAATTGTTGTTCCCTACATTGAGCTTTACAAATGACATGTTGCTCATTTTCATGATATTAGGCTAGGAGTTATCCAAACCAAGTGAAACTGATGGAGTCCTGGCTCCCTGGAAGCTTATTTTGTAAAGCAGGCACTTGTTCAGCTGCTTTTGAACATATATTCAACACTTCTTCTTGCATTTTTAAAATGAATTTCAGATCAGGATCCTGCAACTTGCATTAGCGTTGCTTGGCTTCCTGGGGCAGAGATAGTGCTGAGTGTTAAAACCCACTCTCACACCAAGACATTTTTTCACCACCCCAGGTATTTTAAGAACCACCTCTTGTTACATCGCATTAAATTTTCTTTGCCTTTGTTGAATATTTTTCTAACATGCACGTATTTAGAAACTACTTTTCTGAAACCAAAAATTTTAGTTGTTCAGTTTATTACAATGTTTGTGAAATTATTGTCATTCTTATGTTGGACATATTATCAAGGCATAATTGCTACATGATAGAAGTCATAAGAAATCTGATGTAGGGTATAGTAAAAGAATTTTAAAGAATAAGTCACTCTTTTGGGACAAGTGGGAAATAGAAGACAGAAAAAGCCAGGTTGGATTCAATTGAGTAATTGGTTATTTGTGAAAATCAGTCACTCTTTCCATTCAGGGAATTAAAGATCCTTTATGGTCCTACTGTATTAAAGGTTGGAAGATCCTTTTAAATCTTTGCTATAATCACACCCTACTCATAGTGTGTGCTCCACAAGAGTGGTATGATAATGAGGAGGTGGCAATGATGAGAGCAATAAATTCTACCATTTATCACGACTTAATTTGTGAGGACTCTTTTCCATGTTGTTTCCCCACAAATATTTCATATGTTCTGAGATTATGCTCAATATAAGGTCTGATGTGCCATGTGGGTAGAATTAAGAGTATAGGCTTTAAAATATGATACTACCTTAAATGTCAGTAGTTCTCAATGTAGGGGTGATTTTGCCTCCTAGGGGACACTAGGCCATGCCTAGGAACATTTTTGTTTGTCATAGCTGCGGGAGCAGGTTGCTCCTGTCAGCTATTGGATAGAGGGCAAGAATGTTGTTCAACATCCTACAATGTACATCATAGCCCCATAGCAAGGAAACATGGCCCAAAATGTCCAGATCAAGAAACCTCCCTTAAGCAAGTGTAGCAACTTCACTACCTGGGTTCCTCATATTAGTCTCTCTTCATCTGTGATTCTACACTAAATTCTGATGGACATATACCATTTATCACTACGGCCAAGACTGTAAGAAGAAAGTTCTTGAATTTCTTAAGTGCCAGTTGTATGTTGACAGTGAACCTGTCATGGTGTTTGACTAGGCCAGCATTGTGAGTAAATGTAACCTAGAAGACAGATAGATCTGGACTTATATTATTCAGATAGCTGCTTCCATATTTGACTTTGAGCCACTTTTGCAGATGTGGCCTCTGGCTGTAAACCACTGCTAGAAATTCTAGATAGACAAAGATCTCCTTGACCACCAAGTGAAAAACTGAAATATTTTCCATTTACAGAGATGATGAGCTTCCCAGCCTCAAGTCTGACAACCAACCCAGGTAAAACTGCAGCCCCTGCTAAGTCCTTCATAAATGCACCAGGAGATCCTCTAGTGGATTTGTCCTGGAGCTTGCATAGTAATGCCTGACATTTGTACAGTGCTTTTAACTTCTGAAAGGATTTTGTTTTGTATATCCTTTGTTTAAAGAGATTAGAGAATATGGCAGGAATATGATAGGGCAAGTGGAGATTGAGAAATTTTGGTCTAATCTACAATGCACTAAGACAGCACCAAAATTCAGAAACATACATAACTCCTATATGTTTAAGAAAATTGCACTGTATATAGGGTCTTTGAAGGAAACAACTCACAAGAGACGGGCTTTCTTTCTGCCTGAGCACTGCTCCTGGGTGCATCTTGGGCTTAGAGCAGAAACCTCAGCTGGAGAGCAATTCAACCAGAAAGTATTCCTGAAGTCTTGTTCCCAGGCATTGTATCCTATACATCCCTTCTGCCAAAGGAGGGATTTGACTAATCATAGTATAAATCTATCTTCTTTGAGAAGTTGTACATTAGAATTCTCTGGATCACTGTAAAACCGGTTTTTGTTTTTGGAAGTGGAAATCAAACTCAGGTTCTTGTGCTTGCCGGGCAGGTGCCATACCACTGAGCTATATCTCCTTCCCCCTTAAAACTGGTTTTGAATGGAAGAAATGTAGAAGGGTTTTAGAGTCAAGTCATTTATGTTCAGCTACTCCTTTGGCTAGTCTTTAGAAACAGTTCTTAAAATATTTAAAATATGTAAAGGAGAAAGCCTTACCCTCATCCCAGCCACATCTTTACACACATACATAAACACTTAACCATCCCAAGTAATACTTTGGTTCCTGCAATGTCTTGCTCCTATACAGAGAAACTTAATACTCTCCAGAATACTGGGCCATCTCAAGGTTAAGAGACCTAAGGAAAAAAGGAAAACTTGAGTGTCCCCAGAGACTTGGCCAGTGTAGCCTAAGAGAGCTGTCAGGACTCCCAATAAACATAGCTAAACTAGCTTCAGAGGAGTAGCAGTGGCAGCTATATGCCACTTATGCAGGGAAGATGGAACTGGTGTTTTCCGGAGCTGGATTCAGGCTCTAGCAGTGTGCTCAAAGCTTTAAGGCAACAGGGGAAAGTAGAGCTGAGTTTTCTTAGAGCTGAGGATTGTTCTGAGAATGGGGAGGGAGGGAGGGTTTGGAGTACCAGCTCTTCACGAGGAAAGGAAGAACTTGCATTCCTTTTCCCAGAGAGAGCTGGGAGGGAAGATGAGAGACAAAATCCAGATTTGGGGCTGTATGGCTGGGAAAGGAGCTGCTGCTGCTATCTAGGGACTGTAGGTGCCTGCAGGTTGCACACAGAAGTGCAGCAGGTTTCAGGAGCGTCCCCGAAGGTAGGCATTCTGAAAGCCGCGGGAAACGCAGGGAGGGGGGGATACCTCAGCTAGCGCAAATGTGCAAAGATCTCTCAGTGACCCAAATGTCCGGTGACGCTACCCACCCCCACCCCCCCC
>PVLD010024220.1:0-25861 GCA_004027595.1 Dinomys branickii
AAAACTTCTCATCTGAAAAAAAGAGTTAGTCTATGAATAACAACACCCAGACTCAACTCTACTTGGAGAAATACAAAGCCTTTTTAAATTCCTCTTCTTCAACCTCTTACCCGAAATGCAGGGTTTGCTCCATGCTCCAGTAAGCATTTTACAGCACCTGCGCATAAGTTATATGCTGCTATATGCAGAGCCGTTCCAAAATTAAAGTCACTGCAAGTGGCATCCACATCTGCAATTAAACATGGGAAGTGTATTAGCTAAGACTTTACATTTATCCATTATAATTTAAAAGGAGACAGGAGATTTGTTTGTAGGGGGGAATGCTTTTGTAAGACTTAAGTCAACTCACCAGAAACTATTTCACAATGAAACAAAATTTTTGCATTACAATCTGGCTAAAATAATCAGTTGCTTATTTTCCTAGTACAATCAAACTCATTATAGAATAGAGTCATACTATCATAAGTCTTCCAGTTATCACAAATTAAACTATATTAAAAGCAATGAATAACAACTCCTATCTGTAAAAGTAACTGGCTTCCTGTGCTCTCATGGAAGCTCTTGCATATTTGCAATGGCAACCACAGCAAGGTAATAGGGTTGAGGTCAGGGATCAGCAAAATATGATCCCTGGGTCTAATCTACTACCCTTGTTTTTAGAAGGCTGTAGAGGCACACTTGCACACTGACGCACGGCATGTTCCCCACAGCTACTTTCATGCCACAGCTGTGAAAAGAGTCAAGGCAGAGGCCAGTATAGTCTGAAAAGTATAAAATATGTATTTACTATCGGGCCCTTTCCAGAAAAAGACCACAACCCCCCTACCAGGAAAAACAAGCCAAGTTTCCAAGCCAATTACAGATTAAATGTTTACATATATACTGATGCATAACACTCTATTGAACAAATGAATTTGAACTTCATACTAAGGAAAGGAATCTTACAATTCTAAGGACATTCTGAACTTTCAATAAGTAATCCCCCAGACTTGGGGATCCCATTTTGCAATTTTCTATAACAAGAGTCTAACATACCTCTTATCCTGGAAATCTGACTTCAATCTACAACCAGCCCTGTGTGCCCCACCTACAATCGCAAGCAACTCAGACAGGCTCAGGACAGACGGTCTCAAATTACTAAGATATGCTACCATCAACAGAAATTAAAAGGTAGCATTTTCAAGAAAAAAACGGATAATTATATAAATCAGAGCTTAGCAAATAGCATTCTGGGACATTTAGTAAATGTCTAAAACATGTCTTACTGTACAGTTCTTTTAATTTAAAGGAATGCTCTCTTTCCTTGCTTTCATTTTGCTCCTCAGAAGAAAACTGACACCCAGTAGGAGACAGAAAGTTAAAATACCAGGTCAGGGACTTAGACTTTCAATTTGAGTATCACCATCAAGACAAAGGGAGACCTCCAGAAATTTTGCCCTTTAAACTGAATCACAGGAATTATGTGATTCAAAAGAAATATCCTTTATTATTTTAATGCCTATTTCTGAAGGCTTTATCGTTCCAGTCCTGGCTGCCCAGGCAAGTCTAAGGAATTACAAAGCAGACAGAATCTACACATAAAATCTACGTTCCACTGGAGAATTCGCTGAGCTAGGCAAACCCAAGAACACCTTTTTTGTTTTATAGGAATTTGTAATAAGCTTTTCATGAAAGAATAGCAATCTTCAATAATGAAATTCTAAAGCATCTCAGAAATAAAAACCTGGCCAGGCAAGTTTATAAAACAAGATGTATTCCTGAGGAAAAATCTCCTTGAACTACCATTTTTATGCTGCTACTAAGGCTTCTCTCTATGGTGATCCGCCAGTACTTGCCTTTTGGTTTTGATGTCTTCAAAATCACTCTTATAGCTTCTGGGACATCAAAATAGGCAGCGTAATGCAAAGCGTTCATATTTGTCCAGCGACTCCGCAAACTCACATCTGCTCCTAGATCAATCAGCTGAGCTGCAAATTTCACAGCAGTCTCAACATCACCTAAAGAAAATGTTCTAAATTATTTTTCTTGGGTACAAATTTCAAGGATCAATGGATGGTCATATACTATTTCATTTAAAAAGGTAAAGCAAATATCACATTGGATATACACTTACACCTCAAAAATGTCACTTTCAGGAATTTATTCTAAGAAAATAATCATACTTAGGGATATGAATAAACACTGCTGTGTACAGATGTTCCTAACTGTTTATTATGAATAAAATTCTGAAACCTACAACACAGCTACAAGAAAACAAGTACAATAAAACTGGTTAAATTGAATATGCACATTTTGGAATCCTGTACTACAAGCCATTAAAAGCAAAGTGTTAGATCAGCGCTATTCAAAGCGGACACTGTCAGTCCCAAACTGCAATCTGTCTGTACTTTTTGTAACTTTTTTTCCCTTATTTAATATTTCCTCCAATCAAGTAAAATGTAACTTTATGCCCTTAAAAAAACATTTGGATTTATATTTTTCTTTATTTCATTTTTATATGATAAATTTGTTTTGTTTTATTTTTTAAAAGCATCAGTCCATGATGCATTACAGTGGGGAGAAAGAAGTCCTTCACCACCAATAAGAGCTCAAGAAGCTCTGCATCAGACTATTCGAACAGGAAGAGGCAATCACAAATACGTTTAAGAGAGGGAGGTGTATAAAACGGTAAAGCGCAGAACAATTCCAGTTTTAGAAAATACAGACATGTGTATTAGAATGTTCCCAACAGCATAAAGCCTGGAGTCTGTGGGGAATGCTAAACCTGGAAAACTGACCTTAAACTGACACTGCTGTGAGCCCTCAGGAAGATTTGAGGGCACTGACGGTGAACCTTTCAGAGCTTTCAATGGTAACGGACAGCTGGCTGCAGCACACGTGTCACAGGCTCACCACCAGTGTTCTAGGATATTACGGTCACTTCACCCGGTGAAGTATTAAACGGGCTGTTGAAAAGGTGAGAGCAACTGACAAGGTATAAAGACTTCCTTGAGAAAAGAGAACTAGGTCTTGAAGGATCCAAGTATTCTGACTATGTTGTCAGCTGAGTGCCCTCCAGGGTTTCTGGCATACACTGAGATTATTTAAGCATAAATGCGAGTGATCCAAGCAAGCAAAAAGATGCCACATACTTACCAATACCATGAGCTCCAGACTTGCAAGTATAATGTAAAAGAGTCATATCCGTCAATCCATCTCTGTCGTTCACGTTGCAACCTCTTTTAAGAATCTAAGATAACCAAGGCAAACATGATTACAGCACAACTGCTAAAGTCTCGGTGACTTTCAAATCACCGGAGAAGAGGCATGTGATACTACCTTCTCAGAACTACACTTAACACTGCTCCCAACAATTACGGAAACTGAACTTGTCACCAGATAGGAGGAAATTCTTGAAGATTACTCCAAGGCGATCTGTTACCCCAAATATGTTCCTCTCTGACAAGTAAGCAAAAATTTCCCTACTGGGTATAATGACATCTGAAAAATTTGTACATGCTCTCGTCCCACAAGATGAAATACTGGTCAGAAATCCTCCCTCAAAAATCAAATATTGTTTAAAAATTGTATTTAAGTCTGTATCTTTATCAAACTACCCAGAAGTGTAGAAAAATATATGAAGTCAATCAAATCCCTTTATGCTTGAAAGTTTGCAAATTTGGACAAAAAAGGTGTGGAATATAAAAAAAAAACCCTCCCTGCTCCCATCAAAAAACTTGGAAATAAGAAAAAAGAGACAAAAGAAAACACACCTGGAAATACAAAAAAAAAAAAAACCCTGCACTTTTGAATGGTTTCACTTTCATTACTATCTTTCTCTTCAGGTGGAGGGAAGGTGTCCACATCATTAACAATCCTAACAATGCAAAACTTAAAATGTTAAGAATTTTTTTTACCTCATTTCCAATAATGTCGATGTTTTGCTGGACCTGAGGAACCCACTGTCTTAAGATGGCAAATAATTCTGAGACTGAAGTTTTGGGATCAAAGAGAATTTCCTGGCACGATGCATCATTAGGATCAAAGAAAGAAAACTCTGTTTGAAATAAAAAATGTAAATCAAATTATTAAAAGTTTCAAATAAATATATTGAAAATAATAACACTAAATATTTTTAGATGCTAGACAAAGCGAGTTGATCTTAAGTAAATCTCAAAACCAATATCAGAACCACTAAAAATGAGGCATATCTGAATTGTGGTACTAAGATCTTCATGTATCACCTACACTTTACTATAGATGAAACCAAATATGAGTGCACAGACCTCAAACCCAGAGTTTTCCAGGTAGATTATCTTTAAGGCACAGAAAGTCTGTTAAAGTTGTCAGTATTCTTTCTCTCAAAACACACACATGGAGTATGGGATGGGATGGGACATAAAAGGAATTAAAAAAGGAATTAAGGTGTGTTATACACGTGTACCAACTCCAACAAGGAGTGTAATCATTATGTACTACACACATGCAGTAGTAAAGAAAATGATCTGAAAAAAATTAAAAACACAAATGTAATGGATAGATTTACATCTATGATTAAAACATAAATTTTAAAATATGCCAAATATTAAGTGTAGTAGAAAAATCTATAATTTGCAGTGTCCTTTGTATTTTTCTCTATTCCTCTAATTTTCTATAATAAACAAGCATCATTCTTTACCTTCTGACAAACCAGAAGGGGAAAGGCTACTTCAAGCAAAAAGGAAGCAATATTTGGCAATGTGGAAAGGAAAGAAACCATGGGACAAAGGTTTTTGGAATCGGCATTAGTAAAATCATGAAATACTCAACAAAATTGAACATTTGATCTAAATAGTTCTTAATATGACTTTCCTGAGATTTAGAGATAAGTCAGATATGGTCCAATAACTAGAGAATAAAAGAAAATGGCTCATAAAGAAAATAAAAATTTCAGGAGAACAAAATTAGATTCTGAAATGAGACATTAAACAGCTAATCATCATCTTAAGTTATTTTTCTTGTTGAGAAACTGTCTCAAACAAAACTGGCAGAGACTGTATCTAACAAATAGAAACATGACAGAACTAACATTTGCTGAGCACATACAACTTGACAAACACCTTCCAGATCCCCACAAACATCTCACCTGTGAGGTATTGTTATCCTTGTTTGGCATAAGAGAAAACCAGGGCTCATACTAAATAACACTAGCTCAGTCACACCACGAGTGAGTGGTAAATCTGGGAAGGAAGCCGGGTCTGTCTCTCAAGTCTCTCCCACGTTCTATTTCGCTGCTTCATTGGGATAACTCACTGTCAAGTTCAGAATGGAGCTGCATAAACTAGTAGTGTAACTTGGGGTTTTTCTTAAATTTCTTCTTTATACTTTTTATATGTTTTCCAAAATCATGCTAAATACACATAATTCTTACTTTTAAAAAAGCAGGGACAACTAAAAGACGAAGAAAAGAGGCACAAATTCTCTAAAAGTAGAATAGCCGCTCACTAGCAGAGAATCCACTCTCCAAATTTGTTGAGTGCCTTTTGCTGAAAATTATCAACTGGTCGCCCTACTCTGTTCAAAATGCGAGGAGGGGAAACATGATTCCCTGCATTTCGGGACAGATGCTGAAAATGGGGCCTCTCACTGTTACAACCTCTTGGAGAATCCAATCAAAGATGAGTTCTACCTGGTACAAAATTCATATTTTGAATAACAAAATTCTTTTGTTAAAAGGGGTGAACCTTACAAAGGATGCCTTAGAAGTACAATGACCACTTTGGGAAACTGCTCACTTAAATAAGATAGGGCACCTTAGTTAGTGGTGCCCTTGAAAAGAAAGGATCCTGAACTTCCCGAAGACAAAAGAATGTATTTGATGATTTTAAGCAGAAGTTTTCACTATCAAAATGACTCAACAATAGCTTCTGTAAAATAATGCTTACAACATGCAAATGAAAAATCTTTGGTAGAAAGTTCTGGCCATCTGGGTGGGTAATATTGACTTGTTCCATCTACCTGAGGCACAGTGTGAATCCAGATTCTTTTATAAACTAGGAAGTTCCATATTGTTTTATCTGACACATTGTGAGAGTTTTGAAATGAAGCTAAAACAGTGTGTCTATATGTTTATGGATATTTATACATGTCAAAGCAGACACAAGTAAAAACAAGAACTTATGTAAATTGCCTCTTAAACGCTCAGAAGAATACAAACTAATCCAAACGCTTTTCAGAATCATACTACTCTGGGAAATAAAAATACTACAAAGGAAATGGCAAGCACAATATTTGGCATTACATATATAATGCAGCCATACAAATTCCTTTTGGCCTAGGTCTACTACTGAAACAGGGCCATGTTGTAAAATAACTCAATTACAAATAAACTCATGCTATCTCAATGTTACACAATTTCCCAGCAAAAGAAAAAAAAAAAGTTGATGGTTAGCTAATATCTCATGAAATTTTCAAGTGTAATTGTTAAAAATGAATTCAACTGATGTAAATCCACCTAAGATAAACATTAACTACTGAACATAAGCTTATCTACTTTCAGACAAAAGAATTAAAGGTATCTGGGGTTCCCACACATGTCCTATGGCTAAAAAGCTGTACAATGAGGAAACACATGCTTCTAGAAACTATAAAGTGGTGCAGTCATAGATTTGCCAATCTATAAAATGCCAGCGTGATAATTTCAAAAAGGTATTAAGTATGAAAATGTGAGTTTTGTTAAAAAGGGAAATAGCTGTAAATAGCTACAGAAAGATGGGGAAAATTTTTTTCTGTGGTCAAGCTGGTTAAAAATCAATGAATTTATTAACATTAAGTTCCAAGTGATGCTAAACTAGAATCTGAGCTCCTCAGTTAAAATAACGAAAGTTTCTTAGAGCATTGATCTGTTCTTGATGGAAAAATATGAAAGGTTTTTATTTAATTTTTAAGTGATCCTCCCGGGAAACAAAGATTCTGTGTCTTGTCAAGGTAATGTCCTGTGATTCATAGTGGCTTTGCCAGATCTTTGATCTGTCAAGCTTTCGATTAAAAGAGCCAAGATTTTTTGGTGTTTTCTTCTAACTTTCTGCATCTGTCTTGAAGATCTTTGTCACTTTGGTTAAATAGATGCTTGTGACGCTAATCAAGTGTTTTGAATCCTGACAATTTTCAACTGAGAAGAATCAGAGGAAAAAATGCAGTTTTTTAACATAGACTCAGGTATACTTCTCATCAAAAGAAGTTACAGAATTTCCTTTTGGTCTGCTTCACTCATCAAGTTACCATCTAGTTATGGAGAATTTGTAACCATTTTGTACTTGGAAATTTCTAAACAGACTCTTTTGCATATGTTCATCTACAAAAATGCTTATTTTAACACTGATGATACGAGGGGGAAATTGGTACACTGGAATGAAGCTTCAGAGGAACAGACAGGAATGTTTCTACGCTTATTTACATTCAAGGCATGAATTAAGTATCTTAGTCAGGTATTGAAACAGACAGACCTCCACAACATACTGCTAAATAAACTGAGCTAGAGTGATATATACATATCTATTAATTATGTTAAATAGCAAATGCACAAAACACTACTTCACATTGTTTACAAACCCTAGTATATGTAGTATAACAAAATGTCTGGAATATATGCATTTTAATAAGTAGTTACCTCTGGAGAATAAGGAGTATTGTACTAGAATGGAGAGGAGAGGAAAATTCAACTTTATATTTAAAGCTTTATTCTAATTTTTTAAAAGAGCTAAATACAAGAGAATGTATTCATTCATTGCAACGGTAGATGTGTTACATATTTGGTGTCACTGTGTTTTCTATACTTCAATTTTTTTCAATTTTAGAAAAGGAAACACAACAGGAGAAAAGATCCCCTAGAAAATAATAAAAATAAATGTTCCAACCAATGTGTGATGCTTATTTAAAGAAAATTAAACAGGAAGTGGAAGTTCTTAAATGGACGGAGAAGCATCACATCCCTGGACTGGAAGATAAACTATTTGAAGCTGTCACTTTGCTCAAGAACAGATTTTAAGCAATTTTAATACTTAAAATTCAACTCGAGCCCTTCACTAGAACTTATTTCAACAGTATCCTCTTTCTCCTTCGTGCCACAGCTTTTCCAACATCAACACAGGAAGTATCTAGAGATCTTGTTACAGGCCCAGGGATATAGCTCCGTGGCATAAGTGCTTGCCTGGTAAGCCTGAGATCATGAGTTCGATTCCCAGTACAAAAAAAAAAAAAAAAAAAACCAGAAATCTTGTTACAATGTACATTCTGACCCAAAGAGTCTCCTGCTTCTAACAAGCTTCAAGGGGTGCCAAAGCTGCTGGACCAATGACCACGTTAGCAGCAAAGATCTAAAAGGTAAATCTAAGAAAAACAAGAGCTCTGAAGGAGGAATAGGCCAGGGATATAGCTCAGCAGCACAGTGCCTGGCAAGCTTGAGGTCGTGAGTTTGATTCCAGGTACTAAAAAAAAAAAAAAAAACAACCCTTAACGAGGTAATGGGCGGGGGCCAAGAGAAATATCTTATATACTAAAGTATATACTATTTCATAATTAAATATCTCCAAATTTAAAAATAGCAGACAGCTCATTTAAATAATAACTTATGCTTAGTGTTTAAAGACTTCTCAACAACGCAAAAAAGAGGAAGGGGGCCAGAGGAAAGCAAGAGGCCCTCCTCAATCAGGACACTTCATACACAAACCAAGGTAAGAAAAAGCTGCAGGTGTGGGCAAGGCTGAAGGTAGGATGATCTAGTTCCACACAGTCTAGGTTCTGCGTAAGACCGGAGATATGAGGCCCAGGCCATTGTCGGGTGAGACCAGCAACTGCAGGAGAGGTCAGGATATGCTCAGGCAAATTCACGAAATCACCCATGGAGGGGCATCTCAGTGCATGACAGAGATTGAGCCTCAGCTTCAGAACAAACAGAATGGGAGATAAAAGTACTTCCTGGTTAGGAGGAGTTAGGGAATCAGGGGCTCAGGGAACGAAATGGTCTCTGACAGGTCCTCAGTCTGATGTTAAGGACTTGGGGCAACAACCCATGGACAAAAATGGAAAGAAAGCTAAAATGGTAACATACTGTTACTTCATTTGGCCACAAACCCCCATCTTCACCCTCCATTTTCTGGCCAAAGTTCGGATTAGAGAAAGACCGGTATATCAATGGTTAATTGAAGTTGTTAATGATAAGACCAGCACCTCAAAAGGAGACAGGTTATACCCTGTATTGGCGACAGGGACTGGTTGTCCTCTTTCTCCTAAAAACTTGGACACTTAACAAGAAAAGAGAGGATTTATCTCCAGTTCTATCCTCCACCTGGGCCCCTCTGGAATCCCTACTCCCAGCCTATAACCCACAAAACTCTGGAACCATGGCTCCATCTCAATAAGAGTCAGTGCTGGAGAGGAAGGTCCAACTCCTGGTGCCATGGCTACAGTCACACAGCCTCCTCCTCAGGAGCCAACATCAGTGGAGGAGAACCTGGTCCCTGGTGCTGTAGCCACAGTCACAGAAAGGTAGAAAGACCACCCTCTTCTGCCATTCAGGAGAAGATTAGAAAGGCATAACTCCCAGCACCTGAACAGAAACAGAGTCAATCACAAAGTGTTCATGCTGTGGCCTAACAGCCAGCCCAGAGCCATGAGAAAAACCCCTTATTACAAATCTTAGCTAACCGATAAATTTACTTTTGGCTTCCAATTTAAGTTGGTATTTTTATTTAATTAATATGCTTACAATATTCCTTATGGGTTGTAAATTCTTAAACCACAATTACAGTGTTAACTTGCTCTTTTCTCTGCTTTCCGCAGGTGTTACTAATTCAAGTCTTTCGATTGAAAGTCTGTTGGCAGCCATCAATTTTTTTGTTTTTGTTTTTTCAGGAGGTTATTGTTGTTGTTGTTGTTGTTTTGAGACAGGGCCTCACTATGTAGTGCAGGCTGGCCTTGAACTCACTTATGTAGCCCAGGCTGGCCTCTAACTCATGGCAATCCTCCTGCCGGCAGCCTCCCAAATTCTGGGATTAGAGGTGTGTGCCACCACACTCGGCATGGAAGTTTAAAATTTAACACTCTGAGATCAAAGTAGAAAGAAGGAAAAAAAAAAAAGAGGACACTTTAATATCTAACCCATCACTGCCAAGTTTGTTATGACAAGTTTATAGTAAGAAGAGAAAAATATATAAAGAAGGCTGTAAGAGGTACACTTTTGACATGAAAGGACTTTATATAAGTTCTGCCCTGCTAGAGAGAGAGAGATAAAGGCAGAACCAGAAAGCTCAAGTATGTTGAAGAAAAGTTTATGGAGGAAGCAACTTATAGAAATGTGTATGATTGCTTGTGGTTTGGGGGAGCCCAAGCTGTTCCTTCTAAAATCTCGTTGTCACGCGAAGGAAAGGGAGCTATGGGCCCGGCTCCATGAGCTACTCCTTTGTAGGCCTCAGCCCTCCTCTCTTTTTGATTTGGTTTGGTCTGTAACATCCAAAAGAAAATATAATCAAAATTATAGAAAAATAATTTTAGCCGGGCGTGGTGGCGCACGCCTGTAATCCCATCACTCAGGAGGCTGAGGCAGGAGGAGCGTTTGCGACTTTGAAACCAGCCTGGGCTACAAAGTCAGCTCAAGGCCAGCCTGAGCTGCACAGCAAGACCCTGTCTCATAAAGGCAAAATAATAATAATAATAATAATTTTATTCAAAAGCTGGGCTAAATGTAAAAGGGAACCACTCAGACCTTTTAAATTTTTTTCTGTTGGTTACTGAAAAAATTGAGAGCTACAGGGTAGAGCAGCCTAGTGCCCCCACCATGAGGGAGGGGGAGGGGAAGAGCATGGCCTCTGCTTTCCATGATATGTGACCTATCACTAAATTGAAGTTGGGTGGTTTTTTTCCTCTAAAGGTGAATTAGAAAATAAAGGGACAAAACCTCAAAACTCCTCTTCACTCTCTTGACTCTTTCTGGTTATAAGTCTATAGCAAAAGGTTTTCCTCTCTCACCTCCTTACTGGTGTTAGTTTATTATAAGAAATGTCTATGCTAATTGGTCACCCCCCAAAATTCTGACTAGTCCATTTATAATGATCCTACAGCAGGTTATTATAGCTATGGTTCAACTTGGCCAATATTTCTAAGAGTACACTCTGATCTGAAATAGTTGTTTGCTGTGTCTGAGTTTTACTTCATGTGATTAAGGTACCAAAGTCTGCTTTGTTAAAACTTCTGAGCTCATGTCAATTTAATATTTCCTTTTATATTTTTTTCCCTCTGGCTCTTTGGCCTCCTACAAAAGGAAGTTATGTAGGCTTTTAGAAATAGCAGAATCCACTAAAATTTATGGAATAAGGATTAAGAGACTTCAAAGTCACATGGGACTTACAAATATGAACCTTAGAGTTTGAAAACATAAAGGTTATATGTGATTTAAACTGTGTGTTTCTATATGTGAATCTTAAAATATATGTTCTGCTAGGTTGCCTTATACATAAGTAGATACTCATGATATTAGCTCAAATGCTTGTGGTTCACATAGTGTAACAGTACACTAATGTAAATCAGTTGATAAGAATAAGGATATTTTAAAGATCGGTGACGTTTCCATCCAGACTATTAGATAATCTAGATAACCAAGATAATGTCCAAAATCAGTTTTATAAATGTAATGTTTATTATCGTCTGTATGCAGTAACTTAAGAATTTTTCCCCGGTCAAAGACAACATATAGTTTAAAATGTTAACTATTAGGATGAGTCATCTAAAACAATTATCAAGGTAACTAAGTGGGGACCCATTGGACTTGGAAAACTGTGGACAAAACTTCTCTCTGTAGTTGAAAGAGCAGCTGCCTAGATCAAAAATTGTCCAGTTTCTCCACTGAGGAGAGGCTTCTCCAGTTTTCCCAGGGTCTTACAGTATCACACCCAACAGTTATTAAATAAATTATTCTGATAAACTTAAGCTAATTGTAAGTAAAAAGTTAAGCTCTCTGTGTCTAAAGCAATCAGGTTTTCTGAGTAGGATGCTCTTAGTTAAATTTACATCCATTGGCTTTGATTAAATAAGCATTGTTGTTATTCTATAAATATCTGTGCTGGGCCAGAGATATAGCTCAGCAGCACAAGCGCCTGCCTGGCAAGCACAAGGTCCTGAGTTTGATTCCTGGTACCAAAATAAATAAATAAATAAATAAATAAATAACAATCTGCGCTAATATTGTTTGGACAATTAAATGCTAGTATCTCATACTCTGAGTAACTAATTTAAAGATGACAATATCAGTGTACCAACCACTGTTACCTTCCTATCATATTGGTTTGGAATTTTGTTTTTTGTATTTTTGTATTTTGTTTCTTTTTCTTTAAGATAAACATTTTAAAAAAATAAGTGAGACACCTTCGTGTTGGGTAATAAATAAAAGATAACAAATTATGTAAAAGTTTCTCTGTGCCCTTTAGTACCTAGTAATTGAATATAGCTGACCAAAAAGTTATTTATACTAAGTTAAAAATTTAAATGTGGTTCAGAAATAATAACAAAACCCAATGGTTCTAATTCAATGACATCATCATGTTGTTACGGCACTGTGTCATGCTGTCCTTATTTCAAACTGTCTCTACAAAACTTTAGAATCATGATCGGTTAATATTTGGCAGGGATTCAACTTGCAAGACAACCATGATTGGTAAGAGATAACAGTTCCCTGGTCATCCCATACATTTCAAGGTGCTTTCTTTAAAATTAAGTTTCATGGTACCATTTATATACACATATTGACTGTGTTCAGCATAGGAAATTTGTATCTGTACATGATATATTTTGGAACCTCTTCTTTCCCCATTCTCCCCCCCTCCTTTAATCCTTCTTCCTTGTTCACAAAACTTGGTTTCCATTTTATTCTTTTCTTATGTTTTTCTTTTCCCTTCCTTCCTTTTCATCTCCCCTGCTCCCTAGTTCCCCTTACCTTTTTAACAATTTCTTCCTATTTTACAGTATCCACTATATATTTTGGTTCTTAGTTACACGTTCAGTTTCTCACACCAGAAAGACAATGCAATATTTACATGTGTGTCTAATTTATTTCACTTGAGTATGGTCTCAAGGTCCGTCCATTTAGCTACAAATGTCTCAAGTTTATCCTTCTTTATGGCTGTGTAGTACTCCAAAAACACTTTTTTATGCACTCATTAGTTGATGGGCATGTGGATTGTTTACAAGATGAGTTATTACAAACCATGATGCTATAATCATGGGTGCACATACATCACTATGAAATAATGCTTTTAATACTTTCAGAAGATACCAAGAAAGGGCTATCTGGGTCAAATGGGACCTCTAGTTTTAGTTTTTTGTGGAATCTCCATAGTGATTTCCACAGAGGTTGCACCAGTCTATGCTCCCACCAACAGTGGGGAAGCGTTCCTTTTTCCCCACAGCCCTGCCAGCATTTGTTTTGGTTGACTGCTTGATGATAACTATTTTTTCTGAAGTGAGATGGATTATCAGCATTGTTTTAATTTGCATCTCTCAAATCACCAGTAATGTTGAACATTTTTTCATACATTTATTTGCCATTTCTATCTCTTCATCTGAGAAGTATGTATTTATGGCAGATGCACACTTTTGGACTGGGTCTTTAAATTCAGGGGGAGGGTCTTATTTTTTTTTCATTCTTTATATAGTCTAGATAGTCCGTTCTCTGAGAAACAGCAGGCAAACTTTGTTGTCTCTTCACTCTATTGACAGTTACTTATGTTGTGCAAAAACTTTTTAATCAGATGAGATCCTTCGTTGATGCTGTCTTTGCTATTTCAAGGTGTTAGTATCTAGAGAGGGTCATAAGACTAAACCTACTACTCCCACCGCAATACTAGCTGAACTGGTCTCCTCAGTGTTCAACAGTTGAGGTTTAGGGACCAAAGCTAAAAAGGTAACTGGGCTGACAAGACAGACATTATTTTAGCCCTGACCCTCCAAGGTGAGTAAGGACCCAGACAGGAGGAAACCCATCCTAACAACAACTTTGGTAAGTCAACCGGCATACTGAGCAAGGAGGTTGTTAGACCCAAAAGAACAAGAATCAACCAAGGTACAGTATGCTAAAAAGGAGGGCCACCAAAGAGAGAAATGTCTTCTCTGCTGGCACAGAAAGGTACACAGTCAAGCAAGACTGTTGACCTGTCCTGTGCACAGGAAAGCTATCGATTTGTGTCCAGTTTGTATCCAGCTATGCTACTGAATTTGATTATTAAGTCTAGAAGTCTTTTCCTGGAGTTTTGGGGGTCTTCTATGTAGAGTATCATGTCATCTGCAAATAATGATAATTTAATTTCTTCTTCCTTTACTATCCTTATTTCTTTTCTTTCTCTTGTCTAAGTGCTCTGGTTAATGTTTCCAGAACTATATTGAGTAACAGTGGTGGCACTGGACATCCATGTCTTGTTCCTGATTTTAGAGTGAAAACTTTCCACTTTTGTCCATTTATTATGATGCTGGCTCTCTTTTATGGTTGGGTCCTTCTCTGGTTTTCGTATCAGGGTAATGCTTGCTTCCAAGAATAAATCTGGGAGTGCTGCTGCCCTTTCAGTTTCATTAAAGAATTTGAGAGTAGTGGCATTAAGTCTTCTCTAAGTTTCTTATAAAATTTAGCAGGCCTGGGCAGATGAATCTATCAAGGCCTAGGCTTTTCTTTGTTGGTAGGTTTTTAATTATATCTTCCATTCCCTGACTGATTTGTGTATTTAGAATTTTTATATCTTCTTGATTCAGCTTTGGCAACTCATGCGTACCTAGGAATCTGTCCATTTCTTCTGCGTTTTCCATCCTATTAGAATATAGGTTCTCAAAAGTAGGTATTGATGATTTTCTGGATTTCTGCAGGGTCTGTTGTGATTTCACCCTTTTCACTCCTAATTGCACAGATTTCAGTCTTTTTTTTTTTTTGTAAGATTGTTAAGGGTCTGTCGATTTTTTTAATCTTTGAAAGAACCAAATTTTATTTTATTTTATTTTTTTTTTGGTACTGAAAATCAAATTCAGGCCCTTGTGCTTGCCAAACAGGTGCTGTGCCACTGAGCTATATCACTGGCTCAGAAACAAATTTTCAATTCATTGATTTCTTTACTTTTTTCTCAGTCACTACTGTATTAATTTCTGCTCTGATAGTTGTAATTTCCTCCCTCATATGGGCATTATGCTTTACTTGCTTAGTTTCCTAGAAGCTTGAGGTTCAACATTATGTTATTTGCATTCATGCTGTTTTTCTGATATGAATATTCAGCACTATAAATTTCCCTTGTGAAACTGCATCGTGTCTTGTAAGTTCTGACATGTTGTAGTGGCACTATCATTTAATTATAGAAACTGTCTAATTTCTTCCTTAATTTCATCTGTGACCCACTGGTTGTTTGGGAGGGTGTTATTTAATTTCCATGTGTTTATGAGTTTTTGTGGTTTCTTTCACCACTGATTTCCAAATTCATTGCATTATGGTCTGATAATATGCATGGAACAATTTCAATTCCTTTCCATTCACTTAAGCATGTTCTATGAGCTAGTATATGGTCTATTTTGGACAACATCCCTTATGCACCTGCGAAGAATGTATATTCTGATGTGAGGTAGAACACTGTAGATTCTACTAAATTCATTTATTCAAAATTATGGTTCAGTTCTGATATTTCTTCAATTTTTTTGTCTACTTGATCTATTTGTGACAATGGGATATTAAGGTTCCCCCATTATAAGTGTATTAGTGTTTATTTGATTTTTAATGTCCATTAATATTTGTTTTATGTAGCTGAGTACAGTTATTTAGTACATATATATTTCTGATTGTTATCTCTTCCTTTTGGATTGTTCCCTTTACAAGGATGTAGTGATCTCCTTTGTCTCTCTTAATTAGTCTTGGCTTGAAATCCACTGTCTGCAAATACAACTGCTACCCCTGCTTTTATCTCTGCAGTTGTCCAAAGGAGTATTGTTTTCCATCCTTTGATTTTCAACCTGTAAATTATTTTACACTTACTGTATTTCTCCTATGAAGCATATTGTTGAGTCTTGCCTCTTGATCCATTCAGCCAGTATGTTTCTTTGGATTGGTGAATTGAGACCATTAATATTGATTGTTGTATCTGGTGTGTATTGAAGTATCCTTGTCATGTTACTTTCCTGTTGTTGGTTCTCTTTTTTTCCCTGCCAGGGAAATTTTCTGCCATTACTTCCGTGAACAGGTTTTCTTTTTATGTTGTTTGTGGTATTTCCTGCTTTTTCATTGACTCCTATCAATCTTATGTTATTCTTTGCTTCATCTAGCAGTTGTTGGATTGATTTTCCATGAATCCTTGCTACTTTTAAGAAATGCTTCTTTTTGCAATCATCAGCCACCATTCTGTCTTCCATACCTGATGTTCTATTTTGTATATCTGATATTCTATCCTCACACTGGCTCATTCTGCTGTGTGTACTTTCTTTTTTGGAGGGTGGGGGAGTGCTGGGAACCAAACTCAGGCTCTTGCACTTGCCAGGCAGACACTTGTGCCACTGAGCTATATCCCAGGCCTTGCTGTGTATACTTTCAATAGACATTTTAATGTTCCAAATAGCTGTTTGAATCCGTCTCATGATTCTGTATCATTCCTATGTTGGGGACTCCTGGTTTCCATCATCTTCCTAAGCTCCCCTGTTTTTTTATCTGTATCTCCTCTCAAGTCACTATGTCTTTCATTATGGTCACCATGTTCCACTTATCTGAGAAATTATTTTTTATTTTTTTCTAGAGCCTTATTCATTTGCTTTGTTACTTTCCTTGTTAGCAGTTCAGAGAGTCCAGGTAGGTGGCTTTCAAATTGTTCCACTCATTGGCCCCCTGGGTTTGCCTCTGGTGAGGTAAACGTCTCAGGTTGCATCTTGTTTAAGTGTTGTACCATTTTTTTTTTTTTTTTAGTTTAACTCCTGGGTTGATCATTGTAAATTTCTTATGGTAAGTAGCTTTACTGCTAGTATTTACAACAGTATTTACAACACTTCAGAAACAAGTACTCAAAGATGTCTTCCAAGTGTAGCTGGCATCTGGGTTTTAAGCCTCCTGCAATATCCTGCCTCTTGAAGATGTTGAGGGTGAGAAGTTGCTGCCTACTTGGCCCAGCCCCTGGTTCACTGGCACTGGCCTACAGTATTATTTATGACCCTTAGGTAATCTCCATCTCGGTTCACCAAGAAGCAACAACTAATAAGAACAATTATGTCACCTTGGCTAAAGTAATACAGTCAGCAATAACAACAGCATCAAACAGCCTAGAAAAGGCCAAACTGTGGTAACTATTAATCTGATTATCAACTTTAACCATATGAATAATATTTATGGTTATATAAAAAAATCTAAAATGAACCAGAAAATTGTATATGGTAAGTAAGTCCTCATTCTGGTGATTTTGCCCACAGAGGAGAAAAAATAAAATGAAAACAAGAAAAAAAGAAAAGGTCAACTTCAAGGTGTGTCTCTGCTGTCACTGGCAGGCAACATCAGCAGAGTCTGGATCCAAGCTGATTATACCCAGCAATCCAGCCATAGTTTTACAGCCAGATAGTTCATAAGATCAGCAGGCCTGCACCTGCACTTCCACTGAAGTTCGGGCTGGTTTCTGGCTGTGAGTCTTGAACTTATTTGATCAACCTGAAACACTCCATGTGCCTCCTGCCAGCCTGAACTCATCTCGGAGTCAATTTGAACTCAGCTTCCAAATCTCCTGCCAATTTGAACTCAGCAGTCTCTCCCTGACATGGGGAATGGCTAGATGGAGCTGGCCTGCAGTTGTTCTGAGTTCTGAGCTCAGTTGGCCCTTCTCCATGGCTACCCGCCAATCACCCTCTCCTGAGTGATGTCTGAATCCAAATAACTCATCAGCCACTGCAGTCTACTGTGCCACTGCTCCATTCCACTTGTGTGTTTCTCCATGGAGGCTTCTGAGGTCAGCAGCAGTCACCAAGAGTCTACAGGTTTGGGCTACTCTTCCCACATAGTGAGTCCGGGCTCATGGAGAACTGTCCACCTGCTACCTCTTCCTTCACTGAAGTCTCTCTTTCCTCTCCCCATGAGCTTCAATCCTTGTTTCAGATCCTTCCTGGATCAAGAAGACCCACTCCCCTCCTGCTTCTCTTCCTCAAATTGCTATATTTCAGCATCCAGATACCAAATCTCAGAAAGGGTTTTTCTCTACGGCTCACCACTCTGCCATCTTCCCATAAGTCTCTCTGTCTTGGTCACTGTGGCATTCCCCTGCACACAGTAATAAACCCAGCACATAAGAGGCCCTTGATAAATGCTGCTAACTAATGTGTTTCTACATTATAAACTGTAGCCCTTGGAGAATAAGACTAACTTTGTCATCAAGGTGCATAAACATGGGTTTGTCAGAGGTACATACATTCTTTGGAATATATCTACTGATGAATTATTAAGTTTAATTTTATGAGTTTTAATATATTAAACTATGAGTACTTATCAGGAAAAAACTGCAGAAATAAAGTATTGAGTTTTTAGTATTTATTGAACATTTTTAAAAAGTCGAAATTTTCAACATCAACTGCTCCCTGGTGTACAAAGTCAAAAAATGAACATCAGAAATAAATTCCCATACGAACTATGGTGAAAATACCAATAGCACTCTACAAAAAAATCTTTACTTCAATTATCACATCGAAGGCAGTCTGCACACATGACAAACAGTACATTCCGTACACACACATTGCTTACACTGACAGCACATGCCTTTTGCTTTTCTGGCCTTTTCGTAGGACACACTTCACGTATCAGTCATCTTGCTGTTTTACCAGGATGTCCTTATTATATTATATAGTGTGTAGTCAACAGGAACATAAAATATCAATAAAACAAATTCTTAAATTCTTAACATGTATTGTGCATTTAGAATAAACATCACCATTTTCACATCCTGTTTACTTGCTTGTAAAACCTAAAAGACAACATCAGAAATAAATTCCTATATGAACTACAATGAAAATACCAATAGAACTCTACCATGAAAATAAGCTTTGCTTCAACTGTCACATCCAAGGCAGTCTTCACACATGACAAATGCATGTTCCATACCAAGTATCACTTAAACTGACAGCACATGTGTTTTCTTTTCCTGTCCTTCCTTGCAGGGCACAGCTGACATCTTGTTTTCCTGTTGTCATAGGAGGTCTTTCTCACGCTGTGCCTGCCTGCCTACCCGTCAGCTCACCAGTATGAGCCACAATCTTTTCGCGTAGTCCCCTGGGCAGAAACATTTTGTTTTCCCTCTGCTATAAATGAGCTCTTATGTGCTCCAGTCTCAATCTTGGAAGAAAATTTCTCCATATTTTGCTCTTCTTACTTTCTTTGTAAACTATGAAACTATTTATGTCACACATGTTTAGGGTTGAGTAAAACACAACCACTGGCCAATACTTCGTATTTCAAGTGACATCATAGTTGCTGCATAATCATCATCTACTCCACTTTTGGTTTTGCTGCCAGAAGTTTCCATCTCAGGTTTCCACTTCGTCATGGCTTCCCTACCAATATTTCTATCATGGTGAAGTGCTGACATCAGTGGTACCAGTTTGCTTTTCTTGCCATATATGAGGCCAGTGTTATATCTTTTTGAAATTCAAAGATTTTCCTATACAATTCTCTGCTTTGAAATTGCAACATTTTGTTTGGAATTTCTGTTTTGTCCCTATGTACAGTTCCTATGCTGGTCAACTTATGCTCTGTTAGCAAAAGTAACATCAACTGGAAAATTGTTGAACATCATATTCTCATTAGTTTGGAAGACAGGAGTAGTAAGTCACTTCACAACATCATTCAATTTATTACTATATGAATATGGACCAGATGGCTGAGTTCCAGGATAAATGTATAAACTGAAAGAATAGTAAGTCTTCACATGTACAAAGGCATAAATTTTTACGGCATATCTTGACCTGTTGCTTTTCCGTAAGTATTTTACATTCTTACAATCACCATGAGAAGCTTGTGCTAAGTACAGCAGACCTATGAATGCTTTCAATTCAGCTAGTGAGGTATCATAAATCCGTTTGCCTATCAGTGCTTACAGAATGTATTACTTGCATTTCAGGCTTTGTGTGTTTCATAGCATCTGGTAGCATTTCATCTGTTACACTTTTCAACCCAAAATGGCAGTGCTGGAGTTCTGTCCAGTACGTTTCACCCTGCCAAGATCTTCACTGTATTTTCAGACCTAGTTCTAACATTGGATCGTTATTTGGTTGCAGGGCCATTTTGCAACATTTCACCCAGTCAAGTTTGTACTCGCACTGCTGTTTTCTTCGTCCTGCATTCCCTGTGTCTGCATCAGTCAGCTCTTGCTCCATTTACTGTCACAGGAACTGGCCCACACGGCCACCGTCAAGGTTGTTGTTCTTGTCATCATCTTCGTCATCATCACTGCCCACCTCCACCAAAGCGTGCATTACCATAATGGGTCGTCTTCATCCTCTATGCACAAGTAATCTGATGATCCGTTTTTTACCTCCTCCCAAACTTGAAATCTGGTTTTTCATGTGCCATTATACTGAACTGGGCTACTTTTACCAGAAAATTAAAAGAAAACTTTTCTTAACAACTCCTGGAGTGCTGTGTATCTACTGGAGCCTCTGTGATGCTCAGGTAAACATACACAAGACCAGTTTGCCAGAGCATAGAGGTGGGTCCAGATCCTGCTTTTTTTTTTTGTTTTTTTTTTTTTGCGGTACTGGGGATCGAACTCAGGACCCTGCGCTTGCTAGGCAGGCGCTTATTCCACTGAGCTATATCCCCAGCCCCACCCAAATCTTGTTTTGACACTTTTGCACATATGCATACCCCTTGCTGTGTGTCATACCAAATGAGTAAATGCATAGATTGCTTCCTGTATTCCTCAGGGAAATGTTCTGAGACACACAGTGAGCTACTATAATGCTAAAGTACAAATTTACAGTAGGAAAAGGGATGGGTCACCTAGACCCAGGCTTATGACTCCTGGTTAGGGGGACAGTGGTACCAGATTACTAACAAGTAGGATAAAAAGAGTCTGGAATTGCTGACAAAGGATTGATGAGGCAGCTAGAAATGTGTAACTGAAGGAAGTACAATCTAAGTAAAATGTTCAAATTATGCGCAAACACTTAAACGCTATCATATAAAGAAGTGGTTTTTTCACATATCGAATTAGTACCAGCTTGTTAAAGTTTCAGGAAGATACTTTTTGACATTTATTAGTATATGATCATTACATTGAGTTAGTTCATGTACATAATGTATCTTAATTCTTTTTTCAACTCCTTTCTCTTCCCTGCCTCTGCCAGCCCTCCGTTTCTTGGTTCACTTCCTTTTTCCAAAAGTTCTATCTCCCTGTTTCCTATTATCTATTGTATATCTTGCTCTTAAATATATTTATACTTTGTGCTTCTCATATAGAAGAAAGCAAGCAATATTTAAGCTTATGTGTCACATTTATTTCACTTAACACGGTAGTCCAAAGTATACTGGGAAGACATATTTTGAGTCATATTGAAAAGTGACTATTGCAACTAAAGCTTTTTAACAATTAAATTGACTGTTTCACTAATTTCTCATTACTGAAGATATGCAAGTGGCTACATGGCCATCTCTCAGAGATTCTGCAAATGGAGTTTCTACACTGGGAGCTGCATAGCGAAATCTGGACTACAGCTCCACACAAACTACAAGCAATGTTTAATTTCAGCTGTACAAAGGAGTCAATATCTATTACTGCATTTTATTACATGTATTTCTCCAAGAAGCATTGAGCAACTAATCTCCACATATGACTGTATCCAGTCTTTATGAGAAAAGTAAAAATAAAACATGACTCCTACTCATTCTAAAAACCTACAGTCTATGAAAGGAAATAAGACAATTCTAATCCAGGATAGAATAAGTGCTATAAGCAATATACAATGTAGTGCAGCTCAAGCACTCCCGATAACCAACCTTATGATATCGGAAAATAAACCCAGTCAACTTGTGTAAAAGCTGCACGTAACTCCTAGGATTAAGACACTATCGTATTTAATATTTAGGTAACACTTTGATGACTACTACAGTTAAACTATAAGATCCCAATGTAAGAAAGTAGGACACGTGGAGATGAGTAATTATTAAAATGGGTATGAATAAAAAGACAAACTCCCAATCTAATAACTTTATATCTATTAAAATTTGTAAACTACATCATCCCTATCTCCAAAGGTGATTTGAAATAAGAACCCAACATTTTACCTGAAAAATTCTAATTTGAAATGTACCAATTCTATCAAGTTTACCGCTTGGTTTTCTTTTGTCCATTTATCAATTATCTGGTAAAATATGTTCCAAGGGAAATAAATCAAAATAGACAAAAGCTAGGATGCTTCTAAATTTACATTTTACAAAGGAGAATTACATGGACCAATTTAAACAGGAACCAATCTCATTCCAAGGAAAGGTTTCTTACCATCTCTGCCTAAATACATGGCTTTTTTAACAAGTCAGGAATTTAATAAAAATAAACACATCAACAGCAGGAGAATGATAGCTATCAAAGAACCAGTACATTCTAAAAATAAAATCATCTAAATCCATCATGGTACTTAAAATTACCATTTTTACATAATAAAAATTATTTCCGTAGATATAAAGTATTTAGTTTGAGACAGAAAATGCAGTAAGTAATTGTATTTTGAAAAAGGAATGCTTTAGCAACTTTATAAAACCAAATGTTCAGCAATTTTATACAGCAAATGTTTTCAGAGAACATCAGTGTAAAAAGGGCATAAGGTACAAGTTATCAATTCATAGAAAACAGATACTTAACATACCACAGTCTGAAGGCATTGGTGCTGCAGAAATGGAAAAGATAACCGGTGTTTCAGAACCTGGAAATAAAAATGGGTATCTTCCAAGCAAAGGATTTCCTTCTAATGGACAATCTGGAAGGTCCTCTATGGTCATCTTCTAGAAGGCCACCTATAATAAAAAAAGAGAGGGCAAAAGCATTTCTACTTTCTATATGTGCAACCTACAATGATTACCTTCAACTACAAAAATCCTCAAGTTCTTTCAATGTCTAACCTACTGACATTTTCAGCTGCAACCTTCGAGAGATAGAGAAAAAAATTCCTCTGATCAAACTCTTATTTAAGAAAGATACACTGCTTCACACTGTTTCTTATACAATCAACCATATAATTAACCTCTCTAGACAAGACTCGGGA
Source organism: Dinomys branickii (assembly GCA_004027595.1). Taxonomy (NCBI): domain Eukaryota; kingdom Metazoa; phylum Chordata; class Mammalia; order Rodentia; family Dinomyidae; genus Dinomys; species Dinomys branickii. The sequence goes on from PVLD010024220.1 coordinate 23,245, forward strand.
GCACTAAACCATAATATGTGCAAATGTATACAACGCTGAGCAAATCCAGACAGGTGACACCTCTTACAGAAACAAGTAAGGGCCTACTAGCCCTGTGGATGGATCTAACTTCTCAGAACGCTGACAGAGATCGGATCCTTTCTCATCCAGTAGCTTGTGCCATGTGCTCACCACAGGAAAATAATCCACTTTAGAATGTTTCCATTATTTTCTAACATCCCATAAAATTTTACTGAAAATTAATTATATCACTTTCACAAGTACAAGAGCTTATGGAGATTCCTCCACTTAGCAATGTCCCAGGGTCTGTTTATTCTCTCCTAACAGGGTGGAAGGCTATGCCTTTTGACCTCTACTAGTATACTACCTCTGTATCTCAAAAAAGGTGAGTGCTTAAATTTTTTTTTCTCTTAAATTTGTGCTGTCCACTAATCTACATCGCAGAAATCACATGAAAAGCAGAGAAAATTCTAAGTTAAATTAAACTTACGAAACTAAAAACTTCAGTTTCCTTAGAATCAGATCTTTCAAATCTGAAACATTATGAATCCTTATATCTATTTTTAAATATAAGCAGAACATCATGTTACAAAACAAAATTAAGTTATTTTAATTATTTTCAGTAGGAATTATAGAAAAAAATTAAGACGGCTAATGATAGCTTAATCTAGTAGCAGAGTATGCCAGCTAGTCCTCAATATGTGCTCAGTTATGTTTGGTTAACCCATCCTACACTCACAGTCACCTTTACCATCCCGCCCTTCCTCCAGGGAAATTCTCGCTTCTCTGAGTTAAGGGTTTCTTCTCAATTTGACTCATATTTTTGCAAAACATACTAGCAAAACAGGTCAGAGAAAGATTCTTTTTCCTCAAGAAGCACACATTTATATGGACAGGCATATATTAAATAACCTAATTAATTCACTTGTTACTACTTTACATGTTTTCAAATTTTCTTGGATACTAAAATGACTTGCCCCCAATATTCTGAATCATTTTAACCTTCACCTTGCCACATGAATAAGAAAATGATAAGGTCAAGCAATTGGTGTTAAGACAGGCGTGATGGTCTCCCCAAACACCATCACCAGGGAGGCCCTCCACGAAGACAGCCCTCCTTCACATTACAGCCTCTCTTTAGCTCAGGGTTCCTACTTGCTGGCCCTTACTTGCTTACCAATAAACCTTAGTGATATTCTACACAGGGCTTTCTTTAGAAGAAAGGAACAGAAAGTTTATTAAGTATCTATTAAGGAATCACTATGTACAAAACACGAGTTGTTTCAGAGGTTACAAGAATGAGTAACAGATTACAAAACTTAGTAGCAGATGGCCCATGTTAGCTAATTTATAATGTCAACTAGTTTATGACCTACTAAAAAATGACTGAAAAGTATAGACTATGAACATAATGGAATGTATTCAATCACATGAGAACTAGAAAATTTGCTATAGGAGCTTCCAAAAATCAGAAACGGTACACTGAAAAAGGTATGGCCACTGATAACTTTCAATAAATGCATAAATAAATATACTAGGAAGAAGGTAAGAAAGAAGCATATGAAAAGGACACCAGTTTGAAACTTGGACTATGACTGACTGGAAAAGCAGTAAGAGATAAGATTGAATCAGGACTTGGGGGCTACCTGAGGAGTTCTTAAATACTTGACCAAGACCAATCACCCAATTCCATGAGCACTGGGGAGTTACTGATGTTTTAAAAAGGAGTAGCATACTTAAAAGTTGTATTTCAGGAAGTCGAACTGTAATCACACTTTGGAACTCAGAAATGTTTTTAATGCTCAATTCTTTAGGAAAGTGGTTATCTTTCTAAATAAGTTAAGAGCCACCAATGACTTCCGTTTCAAAGGATGAAATGTCCCATTCAAACATTTTTTAAAATGTGATTTCCCTATAGACTGCTGAAGTCCTTAAAGATAAGAAGAACTGCATCTGACTGAACTACCAGTTACCACACGAGCAAAACTAATACATAACGTATATTCAAATGCTAGAGCCGGGGTGGAAAGATAATTCACCCAATGAGATGTAATCAACTTCATTGTTTTATGTACTTCAAACCAAAGAAGTTACAGTATTATCAAACCAATGCAGTGAACATTCTTAGTATTTTACATCTTTGTGGCATTTTTTCCTTACTCCTATTTCCTTTCCTTCATGAAAAAAATCCCAACACTCTACCTTTCATTCACAAAGAAAACCATACACTTACAAACTTCTCTACAGTCTCACAGTGCTTCCCTAAAAGAACAGCTCTCTCTGAAGACCTGTAACACCTGGAATCTTGGTAGACGTATACTGATCCTGGTTAAATATAGACTTTTATTCCAAATCCTCCTACAGTTAACTGGTGAAAACTGATGACATGATGTAACCCTAGAATAAAAAGTCAGTCCTAAAGGGGTCAACCAAACCCACTGGAAAAAAGAAGGCCTGTTTAATAAATGGTGCTGGAAAAGCTGGCTTGCCTCTTGCCGAAAACTGAAAATAGACCCCAGTCTATCACCATGCACCAAACTCAGGTCAAAATGGATCATAGACCTCAACATCAAAACAGAAACTCTAAACCTACTGGAAGACAAAGTAGGTAAAAATC
>PVLD010024221.1:0-25860 GCA_004027595.1 Dinomys branickii
GCTAAAAGAAAGCTGAGGCAGACAAGTTCAGAATCTGCAGGATAATTCTGTACTTATTTCTGGATAGCCAGCTTTCAGACATATAGCTCAATGCTCACCCACATATTTAAAAAAAATAAATGAATCTTTTGATTGGCATTTAGAGTATTGGAACCTGAACCTCGGCTTTATTTTTAAAGCCTATTTCCATTTGTATTCATGGGCAAGCTTTGTGCTCTGGCTCCATCTTTGCCTTTTGACATTTAGGTGTTACCTGAAGTAATAAGTGGCCCAGAATCCAGTCTCTGAAGGGGAGCTGGGACATCTCAATCTTGCTCCCATCTCATGCCAGCTCACCATGCACAGGTTTCCTGTGGACAGCTCTGGGTTGAACAGTGTGCAGTAGTTAATTTACTTTCAGGTTTGGAAACCCCTGTAGTAATGGATGGTATCCACTGAAGCTTCCTGCAAGTGTTCTTGTAAGAATGGACAGATACATCCATTTGTACAGCTGCATTCCCCTTACTGGGACCAATCTTTGCACATTGGTGGCTGCCAACCTCCACTTCACACCTGCATGGCGGAGGTGGCAGCATTTTCTGAGGCATTTCTGAGGAATTTTCTCCCTTTTCCATTTTTAGTTTGAAAAATTTCGAACTTTCAGAAAAATGGAAAATATAATGAGCACCCATAAACCCTATGTCTTGAATTCTGGATGGTTATTTGCTGTATCTGCTCATCTGTCTTTTTCCAACTCACCTGAACGTAACTTACTTCCATGCATCGTGACACTTCCCCTCTAAATATTCCCAACCTGTATTTACTAAGAGCAAGAATGTTCTCCTACATAATCACAGGAACATTTGCATATATGAGGAATTTGTATTGATACAAAAAAATCACCTAACGTATTGTCTATACTCCAGTAGTCCATATACTGTACTTTGTAGCATGTTCTCTTCCTGACCCAGAATCCAATCTAGGATCAATATTGCATTTAGTTGTCATGTCTGTTTAGCCTCCTGTAATCTATTTCTCCAAGGAGGTGGGTTCCTTTTTGATAAGTCACAAGGCGGCCAGCCCTCCCCACCCTAAACTTAACTCTCAATATTTCTTTCCTTCCCTTCCCTGTTCCATTTCAGTTCCCCTCGGCCACAAAAGCCAAACCCATCCTCATTTGCTTTGGCAGGACTAACAACCCACCCCACTTGGGTTGTTCTGGACAAAGGACACCCCCCTCGAAAAACAGCTTAAAAATGTCACGCTTTGCTCAGTTCAAGGCTGTCCTGGTCCGCTGAGCATCCCCCTGTGTCGTTCTCCCCCCAATAAAGACTTCTCTCATGTCAGAAGTTCTGGTCTGGTTCTGTGTGGGTCTTGGTTCTATCACTTTTGATGGGAAATGGTATTTAGAAACCAAAGGCTAGGTGGGTTCATTCAGAGCAATTCTTTTGAAGCTGGGTTGTAAATTGGTAGCTCACATGGTAACCCAAACTTGGGGTAGGATTGGCTTATGCCCTTCTGCCCCATCTTCTACCAGCTCAGGAGGGAATCCTGGGAGTCCAGGGTGAGGGGTATGGTAATGAGTTGGGAGCCAGACAGAGATGAGTCTGATCATTTCCCTCCCTCCATATGGTCTCTAGAAACTTGTATAAAATCACCAAGCTGTTTTCATCATGAGAATGGAATCATTGTACTCAGTTCGCTGCATCGGAGTAAACATTAAATGAGGTTACATGGTAGTATTCTTTCCATGTTCGTATTTGATGCATGTTCTGAGCATGCTTTCACTGTGCTCTTGGATAGAGACAGAACAGTGAGCAACACTGGGCATGATACCAGTGTTTACAGGATTTACTGCTGAGCTGGGGAGACACACATAGTGCCTGCTTCCAGTTATAACACTCCAGGTGAAAAGGTAGACCATCTCTACCTTATTCACTTTGAGATACTCATTGCCTAGCACTGTGACTGGGCACACACTAGAAGTTTAATAAACGCTGGTAGGACTCTTTTGGAATTGACTTGAAGATCAACTAACAGCAGAGATTTCTTAGAAACTCAGTCTATTTGCACTCCTCTTACCATTTTGAAACAGAGTAAAATCTATAATGGATCTCTTCTGAGGAGTAGCCAGGCTTGTGGGGTTTGAAAAGGATAGCACTAGAGATTTCCAAAGTAACTAAAAGCTCCATGTTTTCTTCATTAGTCAGTTGGGGATTATTTTTCAAGGGCTTACTATGTTCAGAGATGTAGAGAAGTACAAGTTGACTATCAGCTTGTCCATAAGTATATTAAACCTTGGGGGTATTGATAGGCTTTTGGTAGGCAGAGAAGGACAGGATGGATATGTAAGATACCAACTGAGCATAGATATGCAGCTGCGACTATCATTGCAGCTGGGGCTACTCAGGTTGGAACAAACATGGGGCTGGGCTTCTTGTTATGCTCAGAACATGGAACCCAGTCTTTGAGATGACCATGGGCAGTAAGTTCTAGAGCATTATGTCCTTGACTATCAGGGTGGAGCTCCATGGCAAAGTGTGTGCTTAGGATTCACCAGACCCTGGCTTCCAGAATAGCTCCAGGATCTCCCCTTCTGCCAAATCACCTAGTCAGCAGGGTAGAGAAAAATGCTTTGATGTTAGATGACAAGAGGCTCATCAGGTAAGAAGGCATATCCCACCTTAAACAGCTCAGATGAAGCCATGTATGGAGATGGTGGAGACTGAAGACTTGAATTACACAGCCTGGGTTCCAGTGTTTACCTGTGTGACCTAGGGCAGGTTATGTAACCTCTCTGAGGCTCAGGGGCCTCCCCCATGCAATGATGGTATCTACCTGAGAAGCTGGTGTGTGGTTTAAGTGGTATCATATACAGAGCAGCACCTGGCTCACAGAACACTGAGAAAATGGTGGCTAGAATTATGCCCCTTTAAATGTTCTAGAGGTCTTTCTCCAGCTACTGAGAGATGCTGGACCTGGGGGACCTTCTGCGGCATCTCAGCCATACCCTGTATTTTCTCAAGGAGGGCACCAAGCTCAGCATCATCATCTAGCGTCAGGCAGATCTGGGCTGCAAGCTTGGGCTCTTGGGCCCAGCTCCTTCATCTAGGGCTCCTCTGCTTGGGAGCAGATGGTACAGGAAGCAGACAAAGCCAGGCAGGAGAAGCGGCAACTTGTTCTTGAATGGGTTGGCAGCCCCCCTCCCTCCCAGCTTCACCCTGGGCCAGGAGCGTGTGCTGGGAAGAGGATTAAATCAATGCCAATTCACATCTCTCCAGAAGCTGGCTCCCTGATCCGAACTAATAAGCAAATCATTAGTGAATTAGGACTGGGGAGGGCTCTATGCAGCGCTCCTTAACTCCAGCTGTAAGACAAGCGTAAAGACCCCAACCCCTTTCCTTAGCAATCTCAAAATGTTCACACCAAGGAGAGTTTCTGTGCTCAAGCAACAATCAAGGCCCCCTATCCCCACCTCAGCGGAGCCCTGGAGTCCCTGGGGACCACCACAGGCAAGCAGCACCTCTCTTCTTCTACAGACTCGTGGTGACCAGACCCTGTGCCACAAAACCTCCCCTCCAGTTCCAAGCTGCAAACCTCTGAGTTCTCAGCAGCATCGAGGTCCAGAGGCCTTCAGGGCCCTGCAGGCCAAGATGCCCCCTCCCCCGCCCTGGGTACAAACTTGGCTCCCTTGCTTATTTCCTGGTGAAAGCCCATTATCTCTCATTTACATCTAAACTAGCTTTTCATACTATTTTAAAGGCTGCTCCTCCCCTTCTGTAATCTCCCTGCGAATGAATTAAAAGTTGATTCTTGAAACGCACAAATCTTGGGGGCAGTTTTTTCCTTCTTATTTAAATCATATGCTGTTTTGGACTAACCCTTTTATTTCCTCCCAATTATGATTTCTGGTGTGTTTTCCAGAGCTTTACAACATGGCATCTGATTATACACAAAGCTTCAGAATAAAGCCCTGTTTTTCCCTTCATTAACGACACAAAGGGTGGCTGTGTGATCCACATAGCACTTTGTGATTTAATGCAGCTTTACGGTCTAAATCGCACCCGGCTTGGGCAAAGCAGATTTGGGAGTGAATCAACGCATTTTCTTGCTGCCAGGAGCCCCCTTGCAGATTCCAGCAAATTCTTTCACCACACGGAATTAGCATTTGATTAAGCTCTGCAGACACGTTCAAACTTTTACCACTGAGTGCCGGCAGGGCTGCAGTAATCTGCCCAGAGGGGGAGGCACCCCAGCGTAGCCACTGCTGCCCTGTCTGCCCTGAAAGGCTACGCTCTGCAAAGAATGGTAGGAATGGTGGGTTGTGGGTGGCAGATTGAGGGAGAGGGTATTGGAGATTGGAGGGTGCCAGGGACATGGGGGGCCTGATGGGAAAGCACATCAGATGTGAACTTGGGACTGAACCACCCTTTGTGGCCCAAACAAGTTGTCTGTGCCAGTGTGCTCACCACGAGGGCACTTTGACATTTAGATACTTGGTTGGACAGAGGAGTCCAGTGGCCTTTAACTAAAGCCTGGCCTGACCTAGGTCTGAGGAAATGGAAAGAATCTTTCCTGGCAGCCCCTGCCAGGCCTGGCAGTCCTGCTGGCAGGGTTTGGTGTCTCTCCTAGCCACTTCAACCCAGGTGAGCTCGTGATTCACTTGCAGGAGAGTTTCAAGTTATGCCTCCCAACAGCCTAGCTTTAAAATCTCGTCCATTTCCATTATGCAAATGTGAGAAGCGGAAGTTTATCAAACAGGGGCTTTGTACCTAGAAATCGAGTGTACCAGCATGGGGGGGCTATAAAGGCTTTATTGCCACAACTTTGGGGTGATTGCTTCCCCTGCAAATGCCAGGAGCTCGATTGAATTATGCAGGTCTTCCCAAACAGGTGGCAATAAAAACTTTACAGCCTCCCACACCATCACATATTTTGTTTATGCCTCTTAGATGTCTTACTTTGTTAGAGGTTTTTTTTTGGACCTTTCTGTTACTATGGAAACGGGAATAGGTGGAGGTGTTTCTGGGTATGTGTTAGGGCAAATGCAAGGTAGGTCCATTGTCATTGGGGTGCTCCGACTTTATCCTCTGCTTGAGGAAATAACTGAGGTCCTGTGAAGAGGGGAATCCAGAATCCTGTCTCTTGCCTGTAGGAAAGAGAAGCCATGTGGAGAAAGTGCCCATTTTACAGATGGTAAAGCAGAGGTCTATAAAGCACCTTTCCAACAATCGGCAAGTTTGGCACACAGGAAGAAAAAAAGGTGCACAGGAATGTGTCTTCTGGGTGCCTTTTGATCCATGGTGCTTCCAGAATTTCAAAACCAAAATTAGCGGCGCATTTTTGGCAAACTGAGGTCAGACTGCAGTGACATCTACTGGCAATGACAGAACTGGTCATAGCAGATTTTTCTGTTGCTAGTGGCTGCAAGGCCCGGGGACAGCTTCATTCATGGCAAATGTTTTGGTGCTTTCAACAATAACAGCTGGTTGAGGCACTCAGGCCATAGGTTCAGCACTACTGGCTCTAGATCATGGGGTTTGAGTAGCTTGGGTGAGAAAAAGAGTCACAAGGCCCTTCCATTCTGAGTATGATAAGGAAGACAGACTTAGAAGGCAGGTGTTGGAATAAGGGCTCCTGTGTCCAGATCTGAGTGGCTCCAGATGCCCTCTCAGTTCCAGAAGGTACCATTTGCCAGTGGGTGAGAGGAACTCTCTGAGGTGGACTTTGTGGTTCCTGTTGCCAACAAGAAGTTTCTCTGATTTGGACAGCTTGTTCAGCTCTGCCCTTTGAGGGGGGTGAGATTCTCCTTCCTTAGAGAAAAGGGGGTGAGCAGGGCAGGTAAGAGAGGAGGAATCTGAGTCATGCCTATTAGGCTCTCAGCAACCACAGAGAAGAGCGAGCCCTGAAGAGGAGAATGTGTCCCGTTGGGGTGCCTCCCTGGAGATAGTAGTATCTGCTCATGAGAATGGGGGAGTGGACTTAGCAGATTGGTGGAAAACCTGGGCCTTACAAGTTCCTTGTGAATTTAAGAAGCTCCCTGAGTCTTGGCTTCCACTTTTAAGGAAGACCAGTTGTACTAGTGTCCTAGTTCTATTCCTCAGGAGTAAAAGGTGTGACACATATCAGCGTTTTGTTGACTGTTGTACTCAGGGACGCTCATGTAGTCCTCTTGCATTCTTGTATTCCCGTCCTGCCAAACCTGTTGACAGAGAGCTCTTCTTCAAGGGGATCTTCTGTTTTTTTCAGCACTTGGGATGGAACCTAGGGCCTTGTTCATGCTACAAATGCTCTACCACTGTCCTACTCTCCCAGCTCAGGAAGGATGTGTCATCTTAAAGACATCCTTGCCTGGACGGGATAACTAACTGGGGCTAGGAGGCACTGCCCAGCCGTCCCAGAATTCTCTGCGGCAGTGTTAACTCAAAGCATGGTCCATAAAGGAGGGTTGGTTTGGTAACTACTTGTTACCTATGAGTGACAAGGTAGTACAGAAATTGAGGGTATGCATTTAAGAACTTCTGTAACAATATTTCAGAGTAATTTTCAGTCTGTTGAATCTGAAGACCATTAAAACTTTGGGATTTTAAAATTTCACCTCCCTCCAGTGATCCTTCTTGGTTGTATCTTACCAAAGATTTGTCTATGACAGATTGGAAAAACAAAAAAATCTGAAACAACTGGTGCTTCACCACAGATTGTTTGAGATGTGCTGTTCTGTGGGGCCCTATGGTCACCCTCTTACAGTATAATCCTGCTGGGAGATCACAGGAGACTATGCGTAGCTACTTTCTCACTAAATTAAATTATGAACAGTCTGCAAAGAAGCCTGCTCCACGCAGGCACAGCTGAGTGTTGGCGATGGATGGCGGAGGCCATCAATCGAGTTGTTGGTGCTGGTCCTCCGGGCTCTCTATGCTCAGCCTTCCTGAGCCTGCCTGTTTCCCTGGGAGCCCACTGGGATTTCTCTCTCCGTCAATCTTCCCAGGTTTTGAAAGCTGGAAAAATGAGCCCTCTCCCGGCTTCTCTGTTCTTTTCACCCTAAGTGAGCCTGAGCAAATGGTAGGAGCTATCGGACACACAAATGAGCTTTCATGATCTAGTTCATTAGGCTGTGAATCCCTGGGCCTGCCATCCACAGAGACCCCACTTCGGCTTGTTCTCTCTCTGTGTGGATCTCAGGGGACACTGTGCACTATACCCATTAGTACTGGCCTCCCTGCCGGGTGCCTCGCCCTGTCACTCCTCTGGCCATCCTGAGCCACAGCCCTGCTGCAGCCCCCTCCCGTTTCTCAGTTCTGACTCAGACAGAATCTGGGGGGAATGCAAGGGGTAGCTGTTTTTTTGGGGGGTACAAGGAATTGAATGTAGGGCCTTCACACTGAGTTACATCCCAGCCATTTTAAATTAAAGAAAAAATGAAAATTTGAGTGTCTTACTAAGATGCTAAGTTGTCCAGGCTGGGTTTGAACTTGCAATCCTCCTGCTTCAGCCTCCCAAGTGCACCACAGCATCTAGCTAGAGGGTGGCTATAAGACTTTGGGCCAGTGATCTCTCTCAGCTTTACTTTTCTTATCTCTAAATTGTAAATGATAATATTCATGTAATGTAAATTAAGTTGTTAGAAACACTTCCTGGGATCACAGTAAAGAAGGACTCAAACAATATTAGTTATTGATATCTGATTGTGACTGTTTTCTAATTTTTGTGGTTTTGGGATATTAAACCCAGAGCTTCTGTTTTGTCATCTGTAATCTGGGGATTACAAAGATCTCCTTCATATGCTTGTCATAAAGATTTTTAAAAAATGACTCTCAGGAGCAGAGGATCATCCATGTAACAGTTCCCAGCACCGCCCTGCCCCCCCCCTGAAGCTGGTCACTTTAGGCTCTTTCCAACCTATCTTTCCAGATTTGCTGTGCTCCCTGCTCCCACCCCAGTACTGTGGCTCACTTTAGTGGGGATGAGAAGGGGTGTTTCATCCAAGCAGAGGGCATGAGCTCTTCCCGGAGTGGGGTGAGGAGGGAACGTGTGCTTGTGGGTGACTGCACGTGCCACTCCCTGCCACATACTACTGAAGCTGCTTCTTCCTTCGGGCATTGTCAGGCATTTTAGCAAATGCAAACTGGGTCAGGAGACTGGCAACCAGTTCATTAGAACGCACCGCCTGACCGCTTTAGTTGCTCAGTGCGTGGTTTCTTCTGTGTTTTTAAAAATTGACCTCACTCCCAAGATTGCCTAAAGCCAACTTATTTTTCAAGGAGACAGACAGTCAGTTTTCCTTTATGTTACTAATTTTATAAACTATGTTAGTTTATGTTCACTCATCCCTTCCCGTCTTCCTTTCCTCCCTTCTTTCTTTCCTCCTCCTCCCTCCCTCCCTCCCTCCCTCCCTCCTTCCTTCCTTTCTGTTTTTTGTTTGTTCTGGCAGTATATTCTGCAAAATCTTTTCTCATAGCCAACCTGCTGGGATGATTCAGACATTTTAAAATAATGAAATAAATACTATTCCAAGGAAAACTGGCAATAAATCAAACCATTATATTAATTATTGTCACGATTGGAGTTCCCTAGAGTTGAAAGCCAGTAGAGATGACACATATTTTAACACTTATTTAATGTCAAACTTCGTGCTTTTGTGCACCCTGAGTGCCATGAAAGCTGTATACGGTAAACTGAAATCAAGTCTCACGATGGAGTCAACTGTGGTGTCAATTTTTTTTTTTGGGGGGGGACTGAACTCAGGACCTTGTGTTTGCCAGGCAGGCACTTGTGCTACTGAGCTGTACACCCAGCTTTATCAAACTTCACGCTTTTAAATTCACTCTGCATTTTATTTGATTCCTCTACAAAGTTGTCCAAGTCACTGCCAATTCTAGAAAACCCTACTGAGAAACATCTACCAGCTGCTCAATGCTAAGCTCATGGTGGGACACCAGCTGGCATGTGTCCCACAGTGTGCCAGAGGTTAGTGGCAAGTGGCTATTGCTTGGCCCTAGCATGCATTCACTGCAGCTGCTGCACTCTTTCAGTAAAGCCTGGCCAGCTACACTCTAGATGTTTTAGGTACCAGGGCTTTGAAACAAATTACCTTCAAATGTAATGGCCTAAAACCATTTCATAAATGCTCAGATTCTATAGGTCAGGAATTTGGACAGATCATGGTGGAAATGGATTTTCCTTGCTTCAGGATATCTACAGCCGCAGCTGGGAGACTCAAAGGCTGAGGGACAGGGCCATCAGAAAGCTGTGCACTCGCGTGCCTGCAAGTTCAGGCTGTAGTTGGCTGAGACCCTAGCTGGCTGTGGATGCTCCGTGTAGTCTCGGGTTTCTCACAGTATGGCGACTGAGCTCCAAGAGTTAGTGTCCCCAGAGGGAGCCAGGTAGAAGCTGAACCTCACCTTGGAAGTCACACAGCCATATGTGTGACTGCTGAACATGATTGGTAGGAGTGGTCACAGGACAGACTCTAGGAGGTGCTTTATCCATATTCCTGTTTTTTTTTTTAACATTTTGCACTTTATTCCATTTGCTTTATCACTTGCACACCCTCTATCTGTATCCATATATATGCACATACACGCGAATACTCATAGGAGCCAGCCCTTTGTATCCAGGGTTTCCGAATGTGTGGATTCTACCAATCGCCAATTGAAAATGCAGTTAGGTCTAGGATAGTTGTGTTAGAAGAACATGTAGAGACTTAGCTTTTTCTTGTCATTATTCCCCAAACAGAATAGCATGGCAACTATTTACATAACATTTACATTGTATTAGGTGTTATGAGTCACCTAGAGATGATTGAAAATATACAGGAGGAATTGCACAGGTTATATGCAAATGCTATGCCATTTTATATAAAAGACTTAGGCAGCCATGATTTCTGCATCTTTAGGAAGTCCTGGAACAAGTCCCCCACAGATACCAAGGGATGATAACTGTATATGTATTTTTTTCTATACTGTTTCAGGGTACTCTTTTAATTTTAGAAATATGACTTCTACCATCTTAATCTTCTGCACCTTAGGCTGCTATAACAAAATACCATGAACTTGGTGGCTTATAAACAACAGAAATGTATTTCTCATAGTTTTGGAAGTTGGAAAGCCCAAGATCAAGGTGCTGCAAGATTTGGTGTTTGGTGAGGACCTGCTTTTTAGTTCACAGGCGGCATCTTCTAGTTACATCTTCACATGGCAGAAAGGGCAAGCTAGCCTGCTGGGGTCTCTTTTGTAAGGGCACTAATCCCATTCCTGGGGTTTCCACCTTCATGGCCTCATCACATCCACAAAGCTCCACCAGCTAATGCTATCACATGGAGCGGTAGGGTTTCAACATATGAAGTGGGCATGGGGGGTACAAACATACAAACATTCAGACCATAGAAGTTGCATATATCATGACCCTTTATTCTTAAATACTTCAGCGTTTCCTAAGATTATCGTATATAACCATAATACAGCTACCAAAAATACAGTTATCAGCTTAAGTACATTTATCATCAATATATTTTATTTTGATCTCTACTTCATACTCTAATTTTGCCAGTTGCCTCAACATGTTTCCAATAGCGTTTAATGGATGTATCTCTTCAGGTTCCTATGTGGAACATTACCAGGCCAATTATTCTGCAGTGAAGAATTCTTTATAATATGAGTCTTTTCTTTCTCCTTTTCACTGTGTTTATTTTGTGAGTTTGAGTTTTCAATATATTGGATTTTCTTAAAGGCAAAACACTACAGTTTTAGAAAAGTGCATGTGAGATGAGAGGTTTCACCAAAGCCCCAAGCTGTCTTTTCCAGTTTAGGATAAAATCCTAAACTCCAGTTCTGAGGAGGGGACGCCATGAACTCAGCCCTTCTTAATTCGGGGACTATCTCCCAAGCAGCTCACCTGCCCTAGGATCAGCCCATAGTCCTGGTGTTACTGCACAGCCACTGAGGCTGAAGGACCTCACCGAGTCTCTTATCTTTTCTTGCCTTCTTGAAGGCTTTCATGTGCACAGCAAGCCCACCAGGAAGGCAGCCAGCTGATGCTGGCTGGAAAGCAGGCTTTCCTAGTCTGTGATTTAGGACCCTGATCCCCCACAAGTTCGCATAACCTCCTGTGACTGTCTAGATTGCAAAACCAGGCAACATTTCCCTAAACTCCCAGGAGACTCAGACAAGTTCTTTCGTTTGCTCAATTATAGTGATAGACAGATCACAATGGAAGGAAACACTAAATTAACTGTGACAGTCATTAATACAACCTGCTCAGTGGCAGCAACTGTGTTGGGAGATCATAGATCCGATGGCTATAACATATTGGGGATGGGACTGCCCCCATTGGCTCCTTGGTGGGCCTTGAACTTGCTGGAAAAGACCAGGCCAGCACACAAGGCCCCGTAGCCATGGCAACGAGCTCTCGCTCAGCAAAACACATAAAGATGATTCATTTTGTTTTCCTTTCCTTTCTTTCCACCCAAATTTTCATGTGGGTTGGAATCTATTTTTAATTTTTTTTCTCTTGGAGGAGAGGCTATTTTTGATTTTGTTACCTCCCTTCTGGGGGCCTGCCAGGCCTCCATGTGAATGACCGGGGTGGGGGTGTGGTGGTGGGGCCTGCACTCCCAGTACTTGCCTGGGTTTTCTGGGATGGGAGGAGGGATGAGAAGGTAGTCTGCTGTGGAAATGGGCAGACGTCTTTTCAGTGTTAAAGCAGGGACCTCAAGTCTTGGAGATGCCCTTAGACCTCTCTCTGAGTGCTGGTGTTTCTCTCCCCAGCTTTGCTGGAGGAGGAACAACCCCTATGGTTTTGGGTCCAGGGCTCATAATACTTCTGCCTGCAGCACTGCAAACCCCTTTTCCAGCACAACAGCTCGCTCTTGTATTCATTTTATTGTTTCATCGTGGAGGTAGCTGGGTGTGCTGGACACAGAACGTGATCACTGAGTCAGCCCTTTGGGAAGGTTCTGGTCAGTGGAATGAGTCCTGCACACTGCCACTTCCAGGCCTGGCTCATAGCGTTTTCCCTGTGACTGTCCCATCTCTGCTCACAGTCCACCGGTGGAACGAAGAGGATCTGCCCGTTGGGAAACAGTGGAACCATTTCTCCAGAGGTTCTGCAGCCATCAGGCTGTGTGAACTTGGATGGTCAAAAAATTGTTTCTTTATTTCTACTCACTTTCTAATGAGATTTAGCATTTCCTCTAATTATGAATGCAGGCAACAAACCACGGCAGTATTAGCCATACCTGAGACCTTGTCTCCAATAGAAAATCGCAGGTATTTCATATCATATTACTGTTGTTATGCAGATCTCAAAATATCATTTTCACTTATCACTTCCTTGAAATTACAGTGGTTATTAGATCTGCCACTCTATCTTATTAATTACTGTGTTAATAAAGAAACATATAGTATCACAACTGTTTTTTTATGTTAATAACTACATTTCAATGTAATTGGTTTTCTTTGTAATTTCATTTGGTTTGTGCACTTACAAGCCTTATTTTTTGAA
This sequence comes from Dinomys branickii, assembly GCA_004027595.1. NCBI lineage: Eukaryota > Metazoa > Chordata > Mammalia > Rodentia > Dinomyidae > Dinomys > Dinomys branickii. The sequence goes on from PVLD010024221.1 coordinate 12,481, forward strand.
GCAGCCCACGGGTGCCATGGTTAGGATGTGGTTTGTCCCCTCTGCAATTTGTGTTGAAATTTCATTACCGCTGTGGCAGTGTTGTGAGGCAGGGCCTTTAAGAGGTGATGGGTTGTTAAGAGGAGTTCACATCTTTCCCATGAGAATGGATTGTTACAGAGGATACCCCTCATGTTTTGTCTTTTTCACACATGATCTCTTGTCCTGCTAGCTTCTGCCACATTATGACTCCCTCATCAGACACTGCCACAATGCTCTTGGACCTCCTGGCCTCCAGAACCATTAGCCAAAATAAGTCCTTTCCCTTCCTAAGTCACCAGGTCTGAGGTATTCTGTTATGGCAACAGAAAATGGACTAAGACAGTGGACCTCACTAGAGTGCTAAAGGAATCTAGGATACAAAAGAATAGAAATTCTGGTAACTTGTTCCCAAATCTCCACACAGTAGTGCCACTCATGTAAATCTGGTACCCAAACCCCCATCTTGCCCTCCTGACCTTGGCCTGGGGTACTTTCAGATGCAGTGCAATGCGAAAGCATCCTCAGCTCATGGCTCTTTCTGTTCAAGAAAAGGCCTGGTGAACAAAGCTCTAGGATGTCATATGGTCATAGGCATGACCTGTGTCTGCTGTTCACAATGTGGTCATCACTGTCATCACTGAGCACTTGAAATCACTTCATGTGACAGAGGAACTAAAGTTTTAATATTACTTGGTTTTAATAAAATAGCTATGGAATAGTGGCTAGGCTACTGGACTGTGTAGGCCCAGATCAGGGTTTCTCACACTTGAGTGTGCTTTTGAACCCTGTCTAGGGCTGCTTAAAACAGAATACAGGGCCCCACCCCAACATTTCTTATGCCACAGATCTGGACTGAGACCAAGAATCTACACTTCCAAGTAGGTTCTGGGGTTGCTGCTGCCCCCAGCTGATAAATTCTCAACTTCCCGTTAGCATTTTGGGTCAGATAATTCTTTGTTATGAGGTTCTATCTTGTGTGTTATAGGTTGTTTAGTATCATCTTGGCCTTTATCTCTTGGATAGTGGTAACTACTCCCCTCCTTCACTGTTACAACCTAAAATGTCTGCAAAAATTGCCAAATGTCCTCTGGGAAATGAAATCCCTATTCTACCTTACCCTATTTGTCTAGACACAAGGACTTTGTTTTGTTTTACAAGAACGTATGAACACATTAGTTTAGCAAACAAAAATGCTCTTCAATTGAAAACTGAACTTAATTTTTTCTAACATTTCTTCTAAAAGTGCCAAAAGATACGATGTTTCAACAGCAAACCAGGTTAAACTGGGCATGATGGCACACACTTATAATCCCAGTACTTGAGGCGTGAGGCAGGAGAATTGCTGTGAATTTGAGGCTCACCAGGGCTGTATAGTGAGTTTAAGGTCAGCCTGAACTACATAGGGAGACTCTGTCTCAAAAAATGCCAGCAGTAACAGCAAAAAACCAAACCAACTAGGTTGGAGTTGGAGGTTTGTTTTCCTTATTAGAAAGAATCAGCCATGTCTGGTTGGCACTTTTGAGTGATGTCTTAGTCTATTATCTGCTGCTATAACAAAATACCACAGAGTGGATAATTGATAAAGAGGAGTTTATGGGACTCACAGTTCTGAGATCGGGAAGTCCCAGAATATAACACTGGTAGCTGACCTTTGCACTGTCTCATAAAACGGTCGAACTTTTAATAGGTGATTAGGCCATATGATGGTTAATCTTCACTGTCAACTTGATTGGTTTGAGAGATACCTATGAGAGTTACCTAGTAAAGCACCCTTCTGTGTGTGTCTTGGTAGGTCATGGGAATCTGACCTTGGGGACTATATCTGATCTCTGGCCCCTTCTTTGGAGGCTCTCTTCCTGTTCTCTCTGCTTACTGGCTGTCATAAATTGAGCAGTTTTTTCTGCCAGACCCTTCTGCCATGATGTTTCTGCCTTGAAGTCAGCTAATCATGGACTAACTGTTCTGAAACCATGAGCCAAATCTCTCCTTGGAGTTGTGGGCATCAGTTATTTTGTCCCACTATTGGAAAATTGACTAATACAGGTCATTAGGGCTCCACACTTGTGAATGGATTAGCTTTCTGCCACCTTTTAATACTGTTACAGTGGCAACTAAATTCCAACATGAATTTTGGAGGAGACATTTAAAGCCCAGCAGGCACTAAGTGCTTATGCTACTTCCATTTTCTTGCTCTTTTCTTCTCCTCCTGCCTCTATTTTCTCCCTGATATCCTTTCCCCTTTCTTTCCTTTGTCTTCCAGACTCTTTCCTGCTGGCTTCCTGCCCCCGCATCTTTCTCCTCATCTGTCCTTTTCTCTCCCTTCTGCGCTTCTCAGCCTTCTTCCCACTTCTCTTCAGCCTGCATTCCCCATCCCCCACTCTCTCTTTGCAGCACTAATTTGTGCTTTTCTACCCTTTTGTGCTGTTTATTTCCCATCTCTCTTGCTTCTGCTGTCTAGCTGTGCCTCCTCCTCTCCTCTTTTTATCTGGAGTGTGTGTTTGTCTTGAGCTGGCCAAGTCTGGCCTCTGGCCCCTGACAGTCTCTGCTCCCTCTCTGAGCTGGAGCCTTGCCCCCTCCGACCTCATGCTCACTTGGTGCTGGCAAGCAGCAGCTCCGGGTACCACTGAATGTGACACGGAGTTGGAAGATTTTAAAAGTATAGAGAAGAAAAATGAGCAGGATAGGCTTTCTTGGCTCTGTGCCAGAGTCACGTTAGGCCACCAATGGGGAGAGGAGAAAGAATTAGTTAATGCTTTTTTTAAATTAAGGATTTAGAAATTGTCGTCATCATCGTTGTTATGGAGAGTAATGAACAATCTGTGTCGGTGGGACAACCGCACGTACCTTGGCATTTGTCCTGTGGAGAAGTCAAACATGTCAGAGGCTGACATTCTCATATGGAGGTGACATTAAACAAACAAGGTGGCGGGGAACTCTTTAAATCACCTGCAATATTGCGAGCAGTCAATCAATAGCTCTGACAAGCTGGGGCCACATACTCGCTGCGACCATTGGGCTTTGCTTCTCACAGAAGCAGGCTTGACAGGAGCTGTGCTGCTAATTTGGGGCACTGTGTCTGTCTCCCTACCCTGACTTTGCTCTGCTGTTAGCACATTTTTTAAAAAACGACCTTTTACAAGACCCAGACTGAAGACTATTTCTACCTACCACTAAGTAGGTGGAATTACTTCAAAATATCGGATTGTTGACTAACAGTTCTGTTTTCAGCTGCTTGTTTGGGCTGGTGTCAGAAGCACTAAGTCACATGCGGAATGCCCCACTCTATTTAAATCCTTATTTATGAAAGTAAAGGTGGAGGCTGGAAGAACCCAAGTCAGGCTGGCTCCCTAAGGAAAACCTCAGGCCAATTGTAAATTCCTTGCTCCAGATGCAAGATCAATTGTGGTTCATTCCAAGGCTAGAGACAGTGCTCAGATCTGGGTACTGACAGATGATGAGGTAGGATGTAGGCTCTAGTTCTTGCTAGGTTACAGGTCACTAATATTAGACAGTCATTCTTCGGGCTGGAGGTGCAGCTCAGTGGCCAAGCACCTTACACGCCTTTGCAAGGCTCTGGGTTCTACTGCAGGACTGGGGGACAAAAAGAAAAGGAAAAAGCAAGTCTTTCTTAGTGAGGCTTGGATTGGGGAAGGAGTATCTGCCCGAGGGTCCCGCTAACCAAGGGTAGGGGTGACATCAGGGAAGAGAGTATCACACCATTGCTGGTAGGGATAAGAGCTCGAAAAAACTGGAATTTTCTCTGGTGGCTCAGGAAAACCACAGGAGCTGTTTTGCACTGTGGAACCAAGTGTGGTGAGCACTGTGCTGTCTTCAATAGCAAAAGGAGAATACAGATCTCAGCTGTAGCCAAGGGGTGGGTAGTGTTGAGGAGCTGCCTCAGCCCCCAGAGGGGGCCAGGCCAGGCGCTGTGTAGCAGAGACAGGAAGCCAGGAACCTGCAGGGCGGTGACCAGGCAATAAACACTTTTGGGAAGGCAGCAGTGAAGTGCATGTTTTGTGGTGGTCTTGAAAATATTTCAAGGTTGGAAGGCACCGCAGTGAACTTCTCTTTGTGGTTAGGTGTCCTCCACAGCAAACAGACCAGGGAGGGCTTATTGCCTCTACTTGAATATCTGTAGCAAAGAACCCACAACTTCTCAACCCTTGTCTCAGTCTCACGTAGCTTAAAAGGTAGAACCTACCTTTGCAATTACTCTCAACAGGTCTTAGAAGTCCTAATATTATGAGGAGGAAATTTGTCTTAGTCCACTTGTCTTGCTGTAACAAGATAGTGAACATTGAATAATTTATAAACAATAGAAGTTTATCCCTTGCAGTTCTGGAGGCTGGGAAGGCCAAGACCAAGGTGCTAGCATTTGGGGTCTGGGGCGGACCTCTGGGTGAAAAGCAGAAAAAAGCAAACTCACTTGCTCAAATCCCTTCATAAGTACTCCCATGAGATAATTTCCCAAAGGTCCTACCTCTTAAAAAAACTTTATTTTAAAAAAGTTAATGTATGTATTGGAAACAGAAAAACACAACAAGCAAAGAACAAAGTCATCCATCACCATAGGCAGATTACAGTTTAATGACCCCCCCTTACCACTCTTAGATTTGGCCATTAAGTTTGTTTGTTTGTTTTTTGAGACAGGGCCTTGCTATGCAGTTCAGACTGGCCTTGAACTCATTATGTAGTCCATGCTGTCCTTGAACTCACAGTGATCCACCTGCCTCAGCCTCTCAGGTGCTGCAATTACAGGCATGTGCCACCATGCCCAGATGGCCGTTCAATTTTAACACATGAATTCTGAAGGACACACTAGGATCATAGAAAAATCTAACTTATCTTTTGTATGACAGTTTTTCACATATTTGGTAAACACGTTCATATTTTCCACGAGTCTTTCCCTCTTTTTAGGGTAAATTATATTAGTGTCATCAACTATTCCTTGTATCCTGTGGCCTTGTGATGTCCCCATGGCTGGCATTACCTCTTTTGGATGCATTCTAATTTCTCAGTGTCCCTCAGCAGTTATGACTGTCAGAACTGCATATGACATAATTCTTGTTCTAGTTAGCTAGTGCTGTGTAACAAACAACCACAAAACATCCCAGGGGAGTGAAACAGTAATCATTTTCTAACTCATGAAACCCTGGACCAGCTAGAGGCCAGCTCGTCCAGGTTGGGCTTGGCTAGGAAATTCTGTGAAGTTGACTGGATTCCCTTACATTTCTGAGGTGATCTGATCTAGGCTTGGCTGGGGCCATTCTGTTTGCATGATGTGTCTCTCATCTCATCCCAGGACCCTAGTGGGCTACCCTCATAATGTTCTTCTTATGAGGATGGAAGAAAGCAAGTTCAATTGTGCAACTGTTCAAATATTTTTTTGGTCATATCCAGCTTGCTAACATAAGTCACATGGCCAAACCTAAAGCCAGAAGGGGAGAGAGGTCTGAGTCTTTTGTGGGAAGGCCTTCAAAGAGACATGCAGAAGGGCATGGATGATGGAAGTCTGAAAAAACAGGGCCATTAATACAGGCTGCCGTAGATCTGATCTGATCAGATCAATGAAGAGCTAGATTCTTGCATCTTGTTTTCTGGACACCGTGTTTTTATTAATTTAAGGTAAGACTGAATGACCCTTTTAGATAGCTTTCAGTAAACATGCTGTGAGGAGAAACAGAGAGCTTTTTACACATGCTTGCTAACCTCTGTACCTGTGCCATTGACCTACTAGGCCATTGCAATTATTCCTATTTAGTTTTGTCTTGTTGGAATCAGAGCTCATAAATATTCAAGCATGATGGAATCCATGCCCTCTCTTCTTTCATACCTTGTGTTTTCTGCAAGTTTCATCACAATGTCACTAGGGCTCTTACTAGTGTCAATGACAACAGTGGTGAATTGACCTGATGAAGATAGAGCCCTATGTCCCACTGTCAAAGATTATCCTCTGTGTTGCCAGGGCTGCATCATTTTGCCTTCCTTGGGTCTGGCACATCAAACATTAGAAATGTACCTAATTTAATCATTATTTAGCTTCCGTTTCTCCATCTTATGTCCAGAGATGTGACGAGGCTTTGTGGAATGCCTGCTACAGATCCATAAAGGACAGGTAGGATTTAGAGAGGAATTGGGACAGTGGCATTCTAGAATAAGGGGGCAGAAGGAGATAGATGCCTAGGTGGGGGCAGGTATGGGTGTTGTCTTAGTTACTTTTCTCATTGCTGGGACAAAATATCCAACACCCAAAGTTAAAGAAGGAAAGGTCTATTCAACTCACAGCTTGTGGAGGTTTCAGCACATAATCAGTAGGCTCCTAGACAGGGCAGCATGGCAGAGAGACACTTGCTCATGGCGGTGGAAGACAACAAAAGCAGCAAGAGCAAAAAGGGGAGAAGCAAGCCTCTTTTTCTCCCTTATGTTGTAGGCAGGCTACCCACCCTACGGCACGTGTAGCACTCACACCACTAATCCCAGCTCTAGACAATGAACCAATCACAAACTCTAGATTCAGCTGCCTCCAAAAAACCTGCCCCCCATGACCGCATGAGGCTGTGCGGGGACATCTAGACACAAACCATAACAGGTATATAAGTGGGTACTGAGAAAACTTCAGAAAGGCACAAGAAGGCTCACAATAGCCCTGGGAGGTGAGAGGTCACAGAAGGGAGGCTGGAAAGGGAAGTTGGGTTTATTTTATGAGGCATCTTGAATATCAGGGAAAAAGATTTTGTGACTTTTTTCCAATGAGCACTGGTTCTCAGAAACTTATTCATTCCTTCTAGCTGATTGGATGCAGATCTTTGACCTGGAGTGACACTGGAAGCCATTCATGGCAAGGTAATAGGAATAACATGGGTCCCTGACCACACAGAGTGCTAGAGCAATTGTGCAGTGACTATTGTGGATTTCTTTTATGTTATCAAGAAATAAAATTCTTTCCGTATGTTTTGTTGTTCCTCTTACAGCCAACCTAATCCTAAACATTACAGTGGGACAGTAAACTAGGTGATGCACTCCTCATTTAGCTGCTTTATCTACTAGGGTTTTGCGAAGAAGCAAGGACCACACGGCTGGGCAATGGAGATCCACAAATTGGCTCTGAAGTAGGGCTGGCTCAGAGCAACTGTGCTGAACAAACAAATAAATAACAACAAGAGAAGCTAAATCAAGCCCCAATGCACAAAGGAGATCCAGTGGTGGTGTGAAACCAGTTGGCTCCCTGTGTGGCAGAAAGACAGCCATGGCATGAGTGATGGAGAGTTGTGGGTACATCTTCCACCAAGCTTCGAGACATTGATCCTTTTTTGAGTTACTCCTTTTCTCTGGCTACCTGGTCTCCTTGTCCCGTTGAGTGTGTCATTACTTTCACACCCAAGAATGTGCCTGGAGTACGGGAATACTGTTCATGTTGAACTTGGCTTCTCAAAGCATTGGCCAAACATGTCCAATATGTTAGTAATCAGAATGACTTTTATTTTCTTTGGTTATGTTACAATTACAGTTAGTAGATGCCTATTTATCACCCAGCAATGAACAAATGACCCCTCTTTCAAATCTAATGGTGAATTGGTGTACTAGGAGTGAGGGGATTTTAGCCCGAATTATACAATAGTCAAATTAGGTGTATAATATTTTATTTTACTTCTGTGAAGTTGAGCAGAAATTCATCTGGAGCTCCATTTACTCACTTGGAGAATAATTGATCTAGTCCTCATAGGGTTCTGTCCTCAACTTCCAGTGCTTCTAAGTTTGGGTAGGCTGACCACTGTCTTGCCATAGGAGTGAGGCCTGTGTTGTGAGGCTGCTTTCTGTCCTGCCTCCTTGGTTGTAGATGAGGATGCAGGCTCCGCGAGTGTTTGGTCATTAGCACCAACACCATTGCCTGTGTGCCACAAACATCTGTATCCTTTTGGCAGCTGCCAGTGTGCATGTGGTCACCCAGCAATGTCCTTGCCTGCTTGTAGAACCTCTCCAAACCGTCCTGGCTATTCCCAGACACTCTGGGCCAAGCTGATATCTTTCCCATTTCCAGCCCCAAGACACCTACCTCCCAGCATCACCTATACCCCTGGGGCACTGTCTCAGTGGGACCTCTGCCACTTCTCATCTCTGAGAGGCTCTTCTGCTCTGGGATTCACCCAAGATCACCTTCTTTCTCCTGGACACTTGTCTTGTCCCAGCCCCCCAGGGACCAGACAGGGTTAGGTCTGATGAGCTAAGGCCTCTTCTGTGGTATGTCCCTGAGCATGTAAGGTGGAATTTTTTCCTGCTGACTCCTCTTGCCAGCTGGCTGAGCCTTGATCTACCTCAGGGCAGGAGCATGTTTTTCCTGCTCTATTGTTTGGAGCTCTGGTGTCTGCTCTGGGACCCCTAACTTCTTACCCTCTTGACATACAAAAACTTTTGCTCTCTTAAAGGCTCTGCTCTTGTCATTGAAAGCCCTGACTTCCAAACTTTGACCTCTGTGCTGAGTTTTCTAAAACTCTGTGTGGAAGCTCAAATGGCTTCATTGTCTTAGGTTCTCTTCTTGTCCCTCTTATGTGCGTACATGCTACAAATGCCACTGATATCATGCTGCAAAGGCTTGTAGAGGCAAAAGAAAAACTACAGTAAAATCCTGGTATTATTTCAAGATTTTATACCGCTGTGATTTTTTTGTTGTTATCAACCAAATCACTAAACCTCAAAAGCAAATAGCTGGGGTGCTGTTTCTATGTAGTCTCCAAGTGCTTATTATACCCTTTGCAGGCATCCTCTGCTGGAAGACCCCAGTGCCTTGTGGCCTTTACTGCTTCTGATGAGAACATCACCCATGACTGCTAGCATAGACCGGAGCACAGCTCCAGGCCCGAATCCTGGGACCACACTGACCCAGCTCGGCAGAACAGATGTTCTCATTCCTGCTTCTCATACAAAACTTGAAGTCTTCAAAACGTTTAAGATGAGGGTAAGAATTTGCTTAGTTTCCTGTTGAAATGAGGTCCTTACCAAGGATATGTGACAGACTGAAAAAAAATGGTTGCATGTTCTAGCTCTCACATCAAGAGACAGAGAAGCAATCTTTACCCCTTACTTCTGACCTTGGCCATATGATTTGTTTTGGACAATGGGACCTTGGCAAACATGGCACAAATAGAGGCCTTCAAAGTGCTCATGACCTGGAGCTCACCCTCTCATGCTCCCGAGGGCTCTTCAGCCACTGCCATGTGAATGGGCCCTGGGCTAGTGTTTTTGATGATGGGACACCTGGGACCTAGTCATTCCTGTGACCTCAGTTGATCACAGATATATGCTTGAACCTGCCTGAGACCAGGAGAGCTACCTGGCTGATTCTAGCCCAAATTGCTATTCTACTTAGCTAAGTAAATGGTGATTAAATTATTGAGTTGTGGGGTAGTTGATTATGCAGAAAAAGCTAAATACCACAGTGTCCTAAATGTTACTGAATGTTTGGTGAGTTAGCATTTTTGTAATTTTGGGGATCATAGATTGAACATCAATTCTTTCCTCTTAGATTTAAAAGAAAGAGGCTGAGTTTATATGCTGTCAAAGATATACCTCAGTTCTGTTCCAAAAAAGAGTTAATCAATAGAATATTATGTTCAGGTCAGACTAGCATGCCACGTTTGGTGCCACTAGATCAACTACATTCATGATGTGTATACATGTGGTGGTTAGCGTTCTGTTACTATGACAATATGTGAGATATCAGCCTCTAAATAGAAAAGGCTTATTTTGGGTCTGTAGTTCTAGAGGTTTCAGTCCATGATTACTTTTGGGCCAGGTAGCATATCACAGTGGGAGTATGTTGTGAGGCAAAACTGCTCACCTCATGGCCAAGAAGGAAAAAAGTAAAATATGAAAGGAAGGGGACAGAGTCCTACTCACCCCTTTAAGGGCATGCCTCCAGTGACCTAAAGACCTTCCATAACAGTCCACTGACAGGTTCCACCTTCTCGCTGTAGCACCATCAAGGGGTCTAAGTCTCCAGTACATGGGCCTTTGGAGATTATTTACTGTGTTTCCCCCAAATAAGACCTAACTGGAAAATAATCAGCCTTGAAAACTAGAGATCAAAAATGCCAGCCCCAATCAGCCTATCCTTGTCTTCCCTGCCTTACAGAGTTGCTACCCAGCAAGAGAACAGTGAGGTATAATTTTCTGCATGACACTGGCCATTGCCATGGCAACAATCAGCACTTATTTTCTAGTTAGGGCTTATTTTAGGGGAAACATGATAAGATCCTCTCCATAGTAATATATGTGTATATACATGGAAAATTCTAGGACACTGAAAAAACTATTAAGAGAAGATATCTCCAGGCTGAAACTAGGGTGAAAGGGATAGAAAGAACTTTTATTTGTTGTTTATATCATTTGAAATCTTCACCACGATTACCTGTTGATTTTATGATTTAAATTATAAAATAAAGTCGATCACTAAATGGTTCAAAAGTATGAGCCTACTTGAAGAAGCTGTGCTATTTGTTTCATTTGTAGTTCTTTTTTTCTTAAAAGCTCAGTGTCCAAAATACATCCCAATTACTTCAGAATTTTCATCTGCGTAGGCGTCAGTGAATTGACTTTTTACTATGGTAAGCATTTGCTGCATGTCAAAAATACTGGCTTTAAAGAATGAAAATGCTTATTTATTTAGTTTTGTATTAATTTCCCACCTACTTCCAAGAAATATTTGAAACTCCTAAGGTAATGCATTAATTAAATGCTGCTAAGGCAGAATTTCTAGCCAACTAAAAGAACTTGTATTACCATAGCACTACATTTGCAAATTGGAAAAATAAAACACAGAATCTGACTTCATGGAGGGCTTTTGGCTCAGATCCACTGAGCAGAGCTTGAATCAAGACTAGGATCTGTGTGTCTGAATTGAGAGATGAAGAGCTTTAAGAATAAAAAAGACTTAAGCCTGGGATAGCTGAATATCAGTTGTTATTTACAGATGTGTGGTTCCCAGGGCCTGAGAAGCTAGACCATGGACTACAGAGAGTTTCAGCTTTGCTTTTGCATCCCAAAATCCGTCAGACCAGGGCAGCGGAGATCCCACAGGAACTGCTCAGACTCTGAGTTCATGTGGCCCTCTCCTGTTCTCCTGGGGTCTGGCTAACCACATGATCATATGGCATCCTATGGCATCTGAAAGTTACAGCATTGGCCTGCCTGTGCCTCACTGAGACAAAGAGGCAGCGGGAAATAGATCCTCCTCAGACCACAATAAAATCTTCAGATCAGAGTGTGGATTTCACACAAAAGGTAAATACTATGATGGGAATCTTGGTTTAAGGTATTGTCATGATGGAGCTGTGGTGGTGAATCTTTTAGAGCTTTCAATGGTAATAAACAGCCAGCTGTGGCACGTGTACCATACGTTCATCATCACTGGACTAAGGGGACTGAGACAATGCTTCTCATGGAAGACAGAGAAGAGCGCTGTTGCAGTGAGACGTGTTAACTTGAGGCAAAGGGGTGATGATGGGGGAGAAATACCTTTAGAATTAATTCCAGAGAGGGACAGCAGAAGGCATAAGCACAACCCTCCTGCCTTGGAAACACATATAGCTGTGTGCAGAGTGTAAGCACAAACAACATAAATTTGAGGTATCAACACATCTCAGAGGTGATCTTAGTCAAAGCTTTTTGCTTGGAAGGAACGTAAGACTACTTACACTAGATCAATTAAAGAGGCCTGTATTAAAAAGACATAAGAGCGAGGTGTGGGCCTGGCACTGCTAAGAGGCTGACAGGCTGCTAGGATGCTGACCTCTTTCTCCATCTTGGTATAACACCTTCTTGTATTTTTCCTTTTCCCTTTTAGTTTCCTGGTACTTTCTATGTCTTTGATGATGAATTTCTTCTCTGTGTACTCGTCGGCATCTGTGTAGTGGAAATTGGCCACTCTATCTCAGTTTGATGGAACTTCTCAAGTCAAGCAATCGTACTGTACAAGGAAGGTCCTGGGTCTCTTAGTGCTATGGCTTAAATATGTCCTTCAAAATTCATATGTCAAAACTTAATGGCCAATATGGTAGTATCAAGAAGGGAGGCTCCTTTGGAAGGTGACTAAATCTTGAGAGGTCTGCTTCTTAGTTTGGAATTACGGTTCTTAGAAAATGACCTGAGGAATGCTTTTGCTCTTTTCTATCTCTTCTGCCAGGCAAGGACAAAACTTTTATCCCTTTGTGCTTGTTCACCTTCTGCTGTATAAAGACACAGCCACTTTGGAAGCAGACATCCCTCACAGGCACCAAACCTGTCTGGTGTCCTGATTTTGAATTTGTGTTCTTTATGAATTGACCAGTTCCAGGTATCTTTTAATGGTGATATGAATAGGCTAGTACATCTGGTTCAAGCATTTTGAGACTATCATCAGTACCTTCTGCTAGGGCACTCATATCTGGTATAGCAGAGGTTGGCATAGAGCCCTTGTCCATAGCCTCTTAGCTGTTCCCATTTTGGTGCATGCAGGCCATGCTGCCAACCAGCAGCCCCCAAATCTCTTTACCAGAGGGCTCCTCTGGGAACTACTGTGCCTTGGGAGGTGTGCTAGAATGGCTGGGTATAAATGCCTAGTGCGTGATAAGAGTTAGTGTGCAAACACCTCAGTTCCTTTGCCTCTTTGGTGAGATAACTACAAGGCTTGTCTTCTAGGCTCATCTCCAGTGAAACTGAGCTCTAGTCATGCACAGTGGTGACTTGTTTGTCAATGTGCTGTGCATTGATTGTCTTCTTTGTGTCATTTTGGCACTCTGTTACTGGTTTAACTTGGAGTCACCTCCTAAATAAACAACTTCATGTGAATCCTAGCCTCATTGTCCGCTCATGGGAGGACCTAAACTAAAATACCAGCTCAATTATCTCTAGCCAAAGTTACTTAAGGAGAAGGCAGCATAGGAAGGTTGGCCTTGTTAAAAAGAAACCATTAGAAGAGGAGGTGGAGCATCCACACATGATAAAAAGATTTACACCCACATGGAAATCCACAGTCCTGAGGGTGGGGCTGTGTTGGAAACCATGTGGGTAGGGATCAAAGGCAAGTAGAACAGAAGTCGTATTGTTGGAGCAGCATATTATAGGCTGCTGAGCCAGATGGGGGAAACTTATGATGGGTTCCTGACTGGGACCACACAGCTGGCCCAGAGGCAAGAGGAGTATGGATAGAGGCACCACTAACTGCATGGCTTGCTCAGTTCCTGTCAGCTGCAAGCAGAGCATCCAGATGAGGTCATGGCTTGCTTTGTCCACAGTTTCACCTCCTGTAAGGTGGAGGGGTTACAAGGGAAACTGCTACTTTTGTATTAATTCAAACCAAGAAGGAACTATGGTGAGGAAGCAGGA
>PVLD010024222.1:0-25860 GCA_004027595.1 Dinomys branickii
CACATGATCATCTCAATAGATGCAGAGAAAGCTTTCAATAAAGTCCAAAATGCATTCATGTTAAAAACCCTAGAAAAAAATAGAAATAGATGGCCTTTACCTCAGTCTGATCAAAGCCATCTATGACAAACCAACAGCCAACATCATACTAAATGGACAAAAACTGAAAGCTTTCACTTTTAACTCAGGAACAAGACAAAGATGTCCACTCTCACCGCTCCTATTCACCATAGTTCTGGCTGTATTAGCCAGAGCAATTAGACAAAAGAGAGAAATAAAAGGAATAAGGATAGGAAAGGAAGAAGTAAAACTATCACTATTTGCAGATGATATGATTCTTTACATGGAAACCCCAAAAACTCCACAAGAAGACTCCTTCAATTAATAGACAAATTCAGCAGAATAGCTGGATACAAAGTCAACACCCCCAAATCAATAGCATTCCTATACACAAACAACAAACAGTCTGAGAGAGAAATTAAAGAAACCATACCCTTTACAATAGCATCCAAGAAATTGAAATATTTAGGAATCAATCTAACAAAGGATATAAAAGATTTATTCAATGAAAACTACAGTACTCTGAAAAAAGAGATCAATAAGGATTTCAATAAATGGAAAAACATTCCCTGCTCATCGAAGAACCAACATTGTGAAAATGGCCATATTACCAAAATTGTTATACAGATTTAATGCAGTTTAATTCCCATTAAACTACCATTAGCATACATCACAGATCTAGAGAAAACATGCCTTAAATTCATCTGGAACCAGAAGAGACACAGAATAGCAAAAGCAATCCTGGGCAACAAGGACAAGTCAGGTGGAATCACAGTCCCTGACCTGAAATTATACTACAAAGCTACTGTAATAAAATGAACCCGGTACTGGGTAAAAAACAGACCTGAGAATCAATGGAACAGACTGGAAGATGCAGACATAACCACAAACACACTCAGCCACCTAATATTTGACAAAGGGGCCAAACAAACTCACTGGAAAAAGGATAGCCTGTTTAATAAATGGTGCTGGAAAAATTGGCTTGCCTCTTGCCAAAGACTGAAAATAGACCCAAGTCTATCAGCATGCACCAAACTCAAGTCAAAATGGATCACAAATCTTAATATTAAAACAGAAACTCTAAATCTATTGGAAGAGAAAGCAGGTAAAAATCTTGAAGACATAGGAGTAGGCAGAGTTCATGAAGAAAAATGAAACTACAAGGGAAACACTTCAAAGAATCAGTAACTGGGACCTCATCTTACTGAAAAGCCTTTGTACATCTAAAGAAATCACCAGAAAAGTGAAAAGAAAACCCACAAATTGGGAAAAAATCCTAGCCAGCTGTCCCTCGGACAAAGATTTTCTATCTAGAACATACAAAGAATTAAAAAACATGAACCTGTCCAAATTCAAAGACCCAATCCAGAAATGGGCATCTGAGATGAATATATACTGCTCAGATAAAGAAATACAAATGGCAAATAAATATATGAGAAAATGTTCTACATCTTTAGTCATTCAAGAAATGCAAATAAAAACAACATTAAGATTTCATTTTACCCCAGTAAGATCGGCCAGAATTAAGAAATCATCCAATAACAAATACTGGCGAGGCTGTGGAGAAATAGGAACTCTTCTGCGCTGTTGGTGGGAATGCAGACTGGTGAAACCACTGTGGAGATCGGTTTGGAGATTCCTTAGCAAACTAGGTCTAGAGGTCCCATTCAACCCAGCTATTCCCTTTCTGGGTATTTTCCCAGAAGATCTGAAAGCATCACATCACTGCAGTATATGTCCACCCATGTTTATAGCAGCACAATTTGTAATAGCTAAATTGCAAAAGCAACCCAAATGTCCATCCACAGAAGACTGGATTTAAAAAATGTGGTGTTTTTATATAATGGAATATTACTCAGCTATGAAGAGAGACAGATTTGGGGCTTTTGTAGGCAATGGTCACAATTAGACACCGTATTCATAATTGAAATAAATTAGAGGTTCATGTGCAGGCAACGAATTGTATCACTGGTGTAAGAATCTGAAAGTGGGAATATAAATTAGGAGGGATGAAGGGAATCTGCTCAAAAGTAAGGAGCCAGTGAGATGGGGGATGAAGAAAAGGAAGGGACAAATATGTATCTATGTATGTATATGCAGGATGGCTAACATGGTGCCACTGTTGACTTGTGTTGCTTTATGTTAAGGAACAGTTCATGATTGACTGTTTGATCAAGAGTGTATGTCTATATGTGATTTCAGGAGCATGCACTTCGAAGTTATCAATATGTAATACAACAATCACTGGTGATTCCCTGTCACTCTGTCTGTAATTCAATTTTGATTGTGCTGCTCTTGTGCTACTTTGTGTCTTTTTGTTAATGTTTTCCTTTTTTGTTTTTCTTTTATACTTTTAAAAAATAAAAAAATAATTAAAAAAACATTTAGTGGGCCATGATAAATATTTATTTTGGAAGGGTGGCACTGATTTAAACTCGTACTAGCTGTGTATGACATGCCAGGCTTATCAGAATCTAAAGGAGGATATCATCATTTAGAAATCATCACTGTTTTAAAGGGCAAAAAGTGTGTCTTAAAATTTTAAATAGAATTTGTTTGATTAATAGCGAAGTGAACTTCAAAACAATGCTAATTCAATAAACTCACTAACAATATGGAGGTTTAAAAAGTAGATCACAATATTTATGAGATTTAAAGCTTGATAAAGCTTAATAATAGATATAAATTTGAGTATGTGATGAAACTACACCAAATTATTTATACATACAAAGAAACACACAAATAAGCACATAGAAAACAGAACAGCTGATGGATTGTACCAGTGTGGTCTCAGCCACTGTCCTTGTTGCTGGGACAAAGTACCTGGCACCAACAAGTTAAGGGAGGAGACGTTTCTTTGGTTCACATTTCAGTCCATTGTTGGCTGGTGCCAACACAGGTTGGCAGAGTGGATGGAAACAGAGAACATGAAGGGAGGAACTGAAGGGAGAGAGAAACTCTTCCAGGCCATGGCCCCAGTGACTCATCTCCTGTGACCAAACCCAATTTCTCAACAGGAAAGCGGCTGTACTGTCCCTATAATTTAATCATCTTCTGAACACATGAATCTTTGGGGGCCATTTTAAATCTAAACAATAACATTTCACCCCTGGACCCCAAAAGACTCATGTGCATCTCTATGCACATTCAGCCTATTCTGAGAGTAGACACATTTTAGCAGTTCCAGCACTGTAAAAAAGTCCAAGTCTAAGTCTCTTTGGAGAACTAAAGCAAACCCTTAGCTGTGAGCTGTAGGGAGTGGCTGAAGCTGGAAATTGGTCACATATGTGGGGGCAAGGCAAGGCTTGTCTAAGAATGAAGAGTGCCTAAAGCAACCCAGCTACTTTAGTCCTGAAACACCATGCCTGAGACAATTGCAGTCATTAGTCACTGGGCAATCCTGTGTCTTGTGATAGTAACTTTGACAAATGTTTAAATAAATGCTCCATACAATGGTTGAGCAGTTCCTTTCCTCCCATCTGGAGAGGGCTCCACCTGACCTCTAATTTCATCTCTTATCTTTATTTCTTCATCCTATCACCATTTTTCCTTGGGAACATTGAGAGTTGTGTGGGATACAGCAGCAAGCCCCTGTAAAAATCAAAAAGTTAAATATTGCTGACATACAATGGCAAAGGATAAACATTTCTATCCTACTTAAAGGGAGAGATAGGGGGAAAGAAATGAGTGGACCCAAAGGAAGACTAAAACCCAGCAGGGGAAACATTAAATCCTGTATTTTCTTGTTCAGTACCTAGGACAAGCTGTGGTAAGATGTGAACTCCAAAGGGCTTGGGCAGCTCCATTGCTATGGCATTGCCAGTGGTTGCAGCATTCTTAGTCTCTGTTTTGGCCTGGCTTTGCTTACTCTTTTGGCTTTCCTTTGATATTCTGGCTTCCCCAATTCTTTGGGTCCACATTGTAATTTTCACTTTGCTCTCATAGCTTTGTGCATTGTTCGCACAGGAGTCAACCATCTGATATCCCAGGCATTATTCTAAAATCTGGGTGGAAGCCTTCCTGACTCCACAACTCTTTCATTCTGCATGTCTGTAAAACCAGTATTACATGGATGATGCTAAGATCTGCTGCCAGCTTGAGCAGTAGCTGGGCCCTTTTACATCATGACTGCAGAGGTCTCTGAGTGCCTGGATAGTTGAGCACTATAAACCAGATTCAAGCAGGGTGCCCTGGAGCTTTCTTCTCTAAGCAAAGTCTTGCAACTTTGAACTGGGGAGGGAATGCTTGGCCCTTGTAGAAGGGACCCTAGAAGGGTCAAACATTCCAACTGCAAGGCAGTTATATTTGCCCATAATCCAATAACTATCCAAACAGGTGAGGCTCTGGGAGTCATTTTAGATCTAAACCACAATAGATATGAATTTCTTGATTTTGGTATTGCCTTACTGTTTTATATATTGTTATTAACAGGGGAAAATTATTGATGAATACATGGGACCACTGAACTATTTTTGCAACTATATGTAGGTCTATAATCATGTAAAAATGAAAATTAAAAACAAATATTGGTAGTATTTGTTTTATTTTCATAAATATTTTTGGAGCATCTGAACCCATCTGACTACTGAACTAATCTCCTTCAAAATTTCTCTGCCTGGACCAGGGAAAAGTGAAGTCCCTATTCTAGTAGTCACACAAAGCTTTGAAGCAGAAGACTTATTTCTATCGGAGTTGTCAGATATCTGGACAGGGTATTGCTGACAAGCTGACCTGAGCCATAGTAACATCTCTCTTTGCTTCATGCCTTGTTTCCAACTTCTTGTACTTGCTGTTTCTGCTTCTCAATTTATTATTTTGCTGCTTAGTAAACCATGTCTCCTGACATCTGACCCCAGTTAAAAACTCAATCTTTCTTTGTGAAAACCCTCACTTTCACAGAGTGAGGATCTTGTTGTTGTCTATTAACCTGTGAAAACTGGAGTCATAATGCATATTGACAGGATGGTCTGAGATCAAAAGTAGGAGCATGTGTATGAAATGACTGTTTTAAATTAGTAAAAAATTTTCTGAAGACTATACTAATAGCAAAGGAAACTTTCAACTACAAAGAAACCAGCATGTAAGACTCTTCCTAGGCTGTTTTTTCTGTTGGGTAGGCCCAGATTCTGGACCCAAAATGTGATTTTGAGTTTCATTTGCTCCCATCATAATAATTCCAAATACAATGTTCAAAATTCTGATTAGGGTTGTATAAAAAACACTCACTTAGACATCATTGTTGATGTGCCCTGTAGTTATATTCTGGAAGAACAGAATTGACGAAATATTTTATTCAATTATCTCAAATAGTGTAGCATTAAAATTTAGTTTCATCTGATTGTCTTTCTAAGTGATTTTGTGCTCGAAAGAAATCAGGAATATGTTCACGATTTAAGTACTGACATTACATAAGAAAGCATCATCCTATGAAATAAACGAAAAGCATTGAGTTAAAGCTTATTTTATATCTAAAAGCAGTGATTGAAGTTGAGGTATTGAGTCGCAGATGCTGCCTTTACCACCTTGGCTTCTAGGCAATTTAGTAGTGAAGTAAAATCTCAGTGTTCAGAGGTAAAAATGTCACTGGGTTATGTTCCCCTTTTCTTTGACTGTCAGCCAAACTCTAAAGAGGCTTCCAAGGGAGGTGGGGCTTTGGAAATAAGCATGCACTGTATGTTCAGATCAGAGAGGACAATGGTCTCTGTGGACCCTGAATTAGTAGGAGAGAGCTTGTAGTGCCATGCTCAGTATTTGACATGTTTCAGTGTGGCAAGAACACAACAGCATAATTTCTCAAGTGTGGGTCTTAGACCACTCACATCAGGAGGGGAGAGTTATATATTCTGGTGGAGGATCCATCCCAGATATTCTTATTAAATCAGAACATGGGGGTTATTTGTGGCCAGTAGGTTTCATCTTTCATAAATAGTCCACGTGATTCTTAGGCAGAGTGTTGAATGCCAAAACGTACTCTTTGGGGTTTTTACAGATCTAGAAGCCATGTGTATGGTTTATATCTAGATGTTCCCCCAAAGCCTCATGTGCTCAAAGATGCTTTTGAAGGGTAATTGGATTGTGTGGGCTTATAGATGACTTACTGTTAGGAGGTAGGGTCTTGTTGGAAGGGGAGGACCACGTGGGGTGGCCTGGAAGGGTTTCTCTCTCTGCCCAGCCCATCCTTTCACTTTCTCTGTTTCCTGTCTGCTCTGCCCCAAGCAGCTCTCCTTTGCTAAGCTTCCCAGCCTTAGAGCCAGCCGACCGTGGTCTGAAACACGAGCCAAAGTAAAATTAAAGTTGTGGGTGTCAAGTATGTTATCCCAGTGCTGGGAAAAGTGACCGAGAGACATAAATATTTATTTTAGAGAAGAGGCATAGACAGGGACTGATAATTCTCTTGAGTTTTCAAGACCTGTCATGACTATTGAAGAAGTTCTAGGATCAACAGAAATGAGTTATACAGAGGCAGATTTCAGACCAAAAAAAAAAAAAAAAAGAAAATGTCATCATTCTAAAATATAAAATGACCTTGATAGTAACCTCTGGGCACTGGAAACTGCAGTTGAAGATACAAGATCTCAGTGAATGGAGGGTTTACATCTCTAAACCATTTAGCAAAAATCTGTGCTCCTAGGCCACTTTATTAGTTCCACCTTTGGAAGACAAGACAGTCCAAAAATCTACACAGTTTATATATTCCCTTGTGAAGCTTTAGTAGCTAGTGTGTTGACAGATTTCTATTTTGAGCTGCTTTTTCAGATGAGACCTAAATCCCTCTTGGTATGTGAAACCTCCTTTTAGACCAGTAAGTCTTTCCAAAGCTGAATTTGAAAAATTTCCAAAAACCACTATGTTAGGTGCCTTTCGTCACCTTTCTGCTGCTTAACCTTGCTTGGCAGAAGAATGACACTGAGAAGAGCTTCAGCTTCCTTTTCAGTTTTGCAGTCGTATATGCACCATTCACGCCTCGACTTTCCTTCTGAAAATGTTTGCGGTTATTTCTGTGGGTTCCTTTGCTTTTCTGAGGTGGCTTTGCTTTGAGTTGTTGTTTTGGGTAAGTGTCTGAACCCAGGGGCTGGAATTACCCTTGGACAGCTTGATTGCTAACTATGAACTTGGTGAGTCTCTCACCATCCCATTCCATCTATGTCCATGAAGGTTACTGGCAATTTCATGGCTAGGATGGCTTATTTTAAATTCTTCTTCTTCTTCTTCTTCTTTCTTTTTTTTGAGACAGGAGTTTGCTCTATCTAATTCAGGTTGGCTTTGAATTTACTATGGACCCCAGGCTGACTTTGAACTTGTGGAGATCTTCCTGCCTCAGCCTCCTGAGTGCTGGGATTACAGGTATACATCACCACATACAGCTAGGATGGTTTATATACATTCACACACATTCTGTGTGTATGTGTGTTTATGGTATGCCAGAGAGCTGACGGATGAGATTGCTTGGTAAGAAAAAGTTTTATTAGTGTTAAAATTATTAACATTATTCAGTAATGTTAATTATTAACTAATATTACTTATTAGTATTAATGTTAGCCAAGCGTGTTAGTACATGCCTATTATCCCACTTGGGAGGGATGAGTACTTGGGAGGTTGAGGCAGGGGGATTGTCATGAGTTCAAGGCTAGCCTGGGCTACATAGTGAGTTCAAAGCCAGCCTGAACCCCAGTGAGACCCTGTCTCAAAAAACAAAACAAAACAAAACAAAATAAAATTAATGTCACCAAATATATAGCATTATTAAATAATGATTTTTTTCTTGATGACTGTAGGTAAATTTTGAGACCTGAATCTTTCTTCCTTCATTTAAAAAAATAAATATTTTATCGCTTGCTCTTTTATAGTACAATTTTAAAGCCCTTGTTGAGGTTGGCAGTCACTGGAAGTCACTTCCTAAAGGTTCCTCAGTACCTCTAACCCTATGGAGCACCTCCTAGTCTGGCTTTCACAGAAGTTGTCGTCATGGATCTTCCAGCAACTGGATGTGGATGTCTGAGGGTGAGGTGTCAGGGGTGGGAGGGTTGCAGCTCATTGGTTTTGCTGTTCTGTGAGCTCTGCAGTCCTGTCTTTTCTCTGCTTGTGTCTGCTGCCACCTTTTGTCTTCCACACATGCCTGGGGAGGGAACAGTGGCCCCTACACATCACTGCCTCCTCCCCCATCTGACTCTTCCATGTCACAGAGGAGTCCTCCTATTTGAGCTGTAGCAGCTCAAGGTTCTTTGTGACTATTTTGGAAGTGTTCAAAATGTTGGGATTAGGGCTTGCTTGCTTTCGTCTTATTTCCTCCTTTTTTATTCTCTACAGGATGGAAAAAGTGAAGATGTGGCAGTGAATAGTTATAAAAATTCCACTGATCTGATCATTTCTGGTCATAATCAGTGTGTAGTTTATGGTAGGTGTTCAGTGAATAGCTGACGGATAAATGAATATTGACTGTATAACCTTTTTGGAAGGTTGTGCGTGTTGTAAAGAGTATGAGCTCTGGAATCAGGCTACCTGTGTTTGCATCTCAGAGATTCCATTTTGTACCAAAATGCTTAGGGAGTTACTTAAATTTTCTGCTTCAGTTTTTCTGTCTGTGGAGTGGGGAATGGATATTGTTATGGTCTGTGTATACATGCCCCTGCAAAGCCTCATGCAGTGATAGATGGGGCTTTTGCTGAGGTGACTGAATTTAGAGTATGTGATTGATTCACGGTACAGTGTTGGGGTTAAGGGTGTGTGATTACTAAACCAGCCCACTGACTGGATTGGCATTGCCCTAAAGGGTAGATTGGATACAATATAAGGGACAGAGAGAGGCTTATCTCCCCTTTGCTTGTTGCTTTTGCAGTCTTCTGCCTGCTATGAGCTGTTTCTCCTCTCCCATCCCACCTGTGCCATGCCACCCTGCCCTGGAGCCAGCCAACTATGAACTGAAACCTCTACAAACTTTGAACTAAATAAACCTTTCCCCTTTTAACTTCGGGTGTTGAGTGTTTTATCTGAACAATGGGAGAAGTAGCTAAGACAAATGTCTCCATCATTTGAAGTTACTATGAAGATTAAGTGAGCTAGTAAATAATAAGGGGAAAATATTGCCTAGTATATATACATACTTACTAACTGCTGAGATTTCCTATGTGATCTCATTTCCTCCTGGGAGTCCCTTGATATGACTGAGGTAGGTATAGGGATCTGGACTTTCTACCTGGAGAATCTGAAGTCCGTAGAATTGGTAAAGCAGTAGAAAGTTGTCTAACATTTGGTTCTGGTTCGAGGTCTAATTTTCCACATTAAAGATATTTGTTTAGTTTTGAAGATGATTAAAAGATATTGGAAAGGAATGCAACTAGCTTTGATTCCAGTAAGGGTTATGGGTCTATGTAAGGTCAAAATCCCTTTCTGTAGATGAAAGAAATCAAGGAGGCTGTATTGGGTAATGAAGACGGCAACTGGCAGGGCAAAAATAACGAGCCCTTATCAAAGGACCTCAGTGACTCTCCACGAAGAGGGAAAGGAGCGGTTTAGAATAACTGAGGAAGAGAATCAATCAATCCAATTTCAAACTGAATAATACCTCCTTTATTCTTTAGTGTCAGCATTGAGCTCTTGCTGAAAATTCACTTTGCTCTAAAATGGTCTAATTTTTCCTTTTAATTTGCATTTCCTTCCTGCCCAGATGCAACTGGCAGCAACCCAGTGGTAGCTGCACAGAAACCACTGCGCGCGGGCACCTCAATTTAGATCTGTAGCAGTCCTTTCGCATTTGTGTCTTTGCATAATTTGTCAAAGTTTGCAAGTTGCCTGCCAAAATTCTGCCACCAAGAAGAGGAAGTTTGGTTCATCCTTCTGGGGTTTGCTGTTTCATTGTTGGTGAAAATATTAACACATTAGCAGTTTGGAATCGTGCCCCGGATCTCTAGGCAATCAATATGAAGAAACTGAACAACAAGGAGACTGGGGCACATTATTTATACATTTCTCGAGCTCATTCACTCACCCAGGGAAATCAGGCCGGCAGCCGCCAGCTCAAGGTTAATTTTGTTTTCTTCTTAGCCAGGAACAGGGTGTACCATTACACACAGAGAGAAATGAGGGCTTCTTAATTGGCAAAGAGGAAGTTCTGCTGCATGAGGAGATATTCCCCTCACCGGAGGTCAATAGAAATGCTTTTGGATTTTAAAATCCTGCTGTGTCTACAATTTAATGGAAGTCCTTCACATCGCCAGTATTCAAAGGCCCTGCATTGACTGCTTAGAAACAGAAGAGGGCATCTCACCATTTCTTATGTCGGAGTATTTGAATTCATTTTTTTTTTTTTTAAAGTAAAAAAGGAAACTGGCTTTTGAATGAAAATGAAAAATGTTTTCTTTTCCAACTGAGTGAATTCAAAAGCTTAGATATGATTATAAATGCTGTCTCCCTTTCCAGCTTCCTGAGACTGCTCGTAAGTTCTGTTGTGTAGTCAAGTGGTGGCTGGAAGTACAGGGCACAACGGCGCACAGGGGTCGTCCCTGTCCCTGGCCAGGTAGCCAGCTCATGAGGCAATGCTTTCTTATTCCTGGTCATGTTCAAATCTCACTTTTCCTCAAAAGTGGATCTAAATTTCCATGAGGCTTCTAAAATTGCACGCAAGATATGTTTGTGCTTTTTTCTTGAGAAGGTGTGAAGTTTTAACAGTATTCTCTATACTTTGCCTAGGGAGTTTTCATGTTTAATTCTACCATATACAAATTGGTGTTTTGCTCTATATTTGGTATGTACTTAAAGGCTCTGTTAATGATACCTTGACCAAAGTCTGTCATAATAAACACCATTAGAATGAAAATCCCAGAAGCTACCTAATAATTTAAACCACAGCCATTTCAGAGTATGGAACAAGCCTTTGATATTCTTTGTATTAAATTCTACAACGAATACCAAATACTTTTAAGTGTGTCCAGTGGTCTGTGCCTGTAGTCCTAGCTACTTGGGAAGCTGAGGTAGGAGTGTCATTTAAGCTCAGTTCCAGACCCATGTGGGCAATGTAGAGAGACCCTATCTGAAAATAAAAAGAAAAACAAACAAACACGTAAACAAAAAAAAAAAGACGTTTTAGCCAAGAGGGAAAATTTCAGTCTAGTCTAATGTGATCTGACCAAGCAGAGAGAAGCAGTGATTTGCTCAGGGTTTCCCAGGCAATGAGTTTAGGGTTCTAGACCCATTTTTTACCTTTTAGTCCACGTTTTTTTCCCTCAAAAGTTTGTTGGTCTACAACTTGCATCTGTCTGGAAACATACGGAACCCTGTGTTACTCCGCTTATGCTGCTCAAGTGCCTATGTTGTTGTACTTTATAATTTTGTGACTAGTTTTATTCTCTAAGTGAACACCTCAAAAGCAGAATAATGTTTTGTTTCTTTTCCATGTTGTTCTAAATGTCTCCGCTTGTGTATTAGTTATCTGTCCATCACTGGGACAAAATACCTAACGTCACAACTGTTGTGGTTTGTGATGTCAGATATTTTTGGGTGTCCTGTCAAAGACACATGCAGTCATGGGGTGGGCTTTTAGAGCTTAGGAGTGATTCATCGGTGTGAATGTTACACCCTCCCTGAGGCAAGTAGTTTCATATGTAGGGGAGGGAAAGAGACTGCTTGTTGTCTCTCCTCCCTTTTGATCTTGTTGCCTTTGCGGTTTTCTGCCACCATGAACATTTGCCCTCTGCCATGCGCCACTCTGCCTTGGAGCCAGCCGAGTATGGACTGAAACCTCCACAAGCTGTGAGCTAAATAAACCTTTCCTTACTTAATTCTGGGCATCAGGTATTTTGTCTCAGCAAGGAGAGAAAAGTAACCAAGACAACAACTTAAAGGAGGAGAGGTTTGTTTTGGCTTACAGTTTCTGTTCATGGTCACCTGGCTCCAAGGCAGAAATATCACAGTTGAAGGGTTTGATAGAGGAAAACTGATGGATCATTGGTAGCCAGGAAGGAGGATGGAGGGGAAATGCCAAAGAGGAAGGACCAGTACCTACATATAGTCTCCAGTGTCATGTCCCTAAACTCATTTTCCTCAACTAGGGCTCACCTCTTAATCATCCATTCAGCTATCAACTCATCACTGGGTTTACCTGGTAGCAAGTGGTTGGGCCTGGGTCCTGGAATACCTAAATGTCTACTCAGTTCTCCAGATTAGCCACCTTGCCCTCAAATTCCTAATTTAAAAAAAAACTTATTTGAAAAGAATAACAATTATTTTCTTCCAAAAAATTTCCACTTATGGTCTTACAAATATTTTTGCGTGACCTAAGTAATATCCATTCTTTGAATAACCTTACTGATCTCTATCTTTTTCCTTTCTAAAAGGAGGTATTTAGTTAGCCTTCCTTTGTGATTACCACACCACTGCTGAGGTGGCTAAGGATTTACAGGAAAGTGGGGATGAAAGGAAGGCAAGAAAAGGAAAGAAAATATGTACCTAATTCAAAAGAACTTATGAACATCAGTGATAGTTTTACAAAGGTGGGCACATGAGTATCTAGTAGATTCCAATGTATATATTTCATAAATATACTAAGGAAGAAATACATGGGCACAAGTGCCATGGAACAAGTATAGGGAGTCCTCATAGCTATCTGTCTTGAAACATTAGCTAGGAGGACAGAGGGATCCCTACAGTTCATTTCTAACTGGAACATGAAATCTTTACCTACAAGAAGTAAAGAAACATTCTGGTTCCCAAAGGTTCTACTGTCTCTGCCAGGGTAGTTAAGCACATCCCCTGGAGACTCTCCTGGCAAAGCAAAACATTATATTGGCTGACTTTATAATTCATGTCAAACTGGATACTTCAAAATGTGGAAGTTTTTTTCTGTAGTTACCAAGGGATGTGTGCAGCAAGCGTTTGTCATCCTATCCCGATGCTGGGGTTCAGGGAAAAAAGGGGTGAGTTTCAGGAATGAGACATTTCATGTAAGAAGGAAGTATTTCCCCTCCAAAAATTTAATAGTTCCTAGAAAATGACCTCCTTGGGCATTGTACACGGTTTTGTAGAAATAGATTGATTACAAAGGACCGATTTCTAGTTTCAGGTGGAGTTATTAAAGAAAACTAATAAAACAGTGCATACCAGTTCTTGCAATACAGTAAAAATTATATGAAGTCTAGAGGTCAAATGGAGGTGAAGCATTTCCCACCCCATCCTGCCCGATAGCTTGTCTTCATTCCTAACCCACTTTCCCCTTGTTAAGCTCACCCTTCATTAAACCTAATTAAAAACTGCTAAATTGTGCAGTTCGTCTTGGTTGTTAACCTGACTGGATTAAGAGTGCTGGAAAGTACTAATCTCCTCAATGGGTTATGTAGCTTCTGAGTAGAGATTTTCTATTTATTGATTTTTATTAGTACATATTTGCAGTATGTGAAGGACATAATGTTCAGATTCTTTGTATGGAGTTGGTGCATGTAGATAACATATTTTAATTCCCTTTTTCACCCCCTTCCCATCCCCTCCCTCTGTCTTCCCTGCCTCTCTTGACCCCTTCCCATCTGAGAAAGCACTCTCTCTCTACTTCCTGTTATTTTATTTTGCTCTTTATTTATAATTTTGGTTTCTCATATCAGAGAAACCATGTGATATTTAAGCTTGTGGGTCTGACTTATTTCACTTAATATTATGGTCACAAAAAGTGTCCCTTTCCCTACAGCTGGCTCAAGTTTACCCTGCTTTATGGCAGAGCAGTGCTCTGTGATGTGTAAATACCATGTTGTCATTACCCATTCCTCTGCTCATGATCATATATGTTGCCTTCAAAATTTAGCTGTTATAACTTGTGTTGCTATCAACATGGATGTGCATGTGTCACTATAATATGATCTTTTTTTTTGAGACAGGGTCCCGTTATGTAACACAGGCTGGTCTGGAAATCATCCTGCCTCAGCCTTCCAAGTGCTGGGATTGCAGGCATGCACGATTATATTCGGCTGATAGGATTTCTTTAACTCTTTTGGAAAGATACTTAGAAGAGGAAAAGCTGGGTCAAATAGAATTTTTAGTTTTAGTGTTTTGAGGAATCACCAACTGGCTTCCATAGTGGTGGTACTAGTTTATATTCTCACCAACAATGTGGAAGGAGGTCCTTTCCCTCTGCAGCCTCACCAGCGTTTGTCTTTATTTGACCCCTTGATGGTGGTCATCCTTTTCGGGGTAAGATGGAAGAAAGAAGATAGATCAATCTCTTTAACAATGTACAGATGCAAAAATATTCTCAACAACTTAAAGAGAAATAAATCATCAAAAAGATCATGCATTGTGACTGAGTATGCCTCATCCCGGGGATACAAGCCTGGCTCAAATCAATAAATGTATTTCATCACTTAAACAGAGGCAAGGACAAAATCACTGGTCATCTCAACACAGAGAAAACCTTTGACAAAATCCAGCATCGTTTCATGATTAAAATAGCCGAAGAAAATAGAGAAGGACCCTATTTCAATTTGATAAAAGACATTTATGACAAACACACTGTCCACAACATATTAAATCATAAACATATCAAAGTTTTCCCTCTAAAATCAAGAACGAGACAAGGTTGCCCACTATCATCACTCCTGTTCCGCATAGTGCTCAAAACATTAGCAGGAGTAATTAGGTAAGAAAAGTGTACAGACTATTTCTACAGAGCAAAGCTATCAATTTCACTGACAGTGCAGGAATGTTTCAAGGGCCCATTGCTTCCCTGTCATAATTTGTTTACTATTTACCAGGCTGGGAAATAGACAAATCAGCAGACTGTTTTCTTCTACCCTATTCCCAAAAATGAACACTTTTGTGATTAGATGTGTGTTTTTTTCCCCAACTGTGTGTCTGACAGTTCAGTTCTGCTCTGACACCATCTACCTGCATAGCCCTCAGGAGTTGAAGGCTTAGCCCCACAGGCTGTTCCTGTGTCAGATGCAATCTCAAGACTGTGTCATATTTTTGACCAACCAGCTACAAATCAGAGGTTCCCATGACCTCCAGAGGCTCAGTAACTTGCTAGAAAGACCAACAGAACTCAAGGAACCTTTATTTACCTTTGCCAGTGTATTATAAAGTTTACAGTTCATGAATGGACAGATGAAAGAGATGTTCAGGGCAAGGCATGGGATAGAGGGTACTTTACCCTCTGAGACTCTACTTGTTCAGGAACTGGGAAGTTTATCAAATCTTGACTTCACGGTGTTTTATAGAGCTTAACTGTCAGTCTCCACTCACTTTCCTGGAGGTTGGCAGGGAGGGATGAAGTTCTAACCTTCTAATCTAGATTTCTGGTGAATGGCATCTCCACAAACTATCTAGGGGACCCACACTAGGACCCATTATTAGGGTGAATCAAATGTTACTGAAAGGGGTTCATGATGAAATGATATTCATTCATATAAGTCAGGAAATTCCAAGAATCCCAGGATCTCTCCTACAGGAACCAGTGACAAGGACCAAATGTACCTTCTATTACACCACGCAGCCACTACACTGAGTGCTTACTGTCACCTTTGGAGATCATAATAGCATCCTCTACTAACAGCATCCTCTAAAATGGATGCCATTATTATGTCTATTTTATATAAAGAATAACTGACTCTCAGAGGCATTAAGTGATTTGTCCACAATCACAAAATCTACGTGTTCCAGAAGAGGATTTGAAATTAAGTAACCTGATTTTAGAAGACTCTGTGTTCTTAACCAGTGGACTATGCTGTATAATCAATTGACCTTTGGCCAGGTTCTTGATTTCCTTTTGGCTTAGGCCAGCCTGATAAGCAGGAACCCAGAACCCTGAATTATTTTTATTTCAGATTATTTATCAACAGACTATTTGTTTCTAATCTGGGGAACAGACATAAACTCAAATGCCAGTGAGGTTGTGAGAGTGAAAGAGACTTCTCTTTTCTCTGAATGTTTGGTGATAACAGGAAAAAAGGCATACAAATTTATTATGTGCATGGGAGCATATGGGAGAAGAGAGAACCCAATAATCTAATGTGTCCTCTTCACAGGAGAGAAGGAAGTGGGGCACATAAGTAATTTAGAGTGACAGTAAACCATGTTTAGGGGACAAAATTGGGTCCAAAGTATAGACAGTAACTTGCAACAAAGTTCACTTGGGCTCTGATGTGACGTCAACTCTAGTTTTCTTTCCTTTATGTTAATCTTCCCTGTTGGATAAGGTTATTGTGTGGACAGTCTTAGGACAATTGCATTCTTCTGGAAGAGCTTTCACTAGCTATATAAGGGAACTTTAGAGCAGGCTCTTGCTTTGAGACAGACAAAGGGGAACAAGACAGGGGAATGGGCAAAGGTCAGAGAGACCTTGATTTGGAGGCTGTTTCTTTATTTCAGAATCTTCAGCATGATGAAGCCCTATACTTTGGAGTACTGTCATCTCAGCCCCAGTGGGGTTCAAATAGATAGAATTAATGAGTTAAGAAGACTGGGTAGAGGGTAATCAGATAACATTCTCTGTTTCTATTTTTCTTCCCATTTTTAATAAAGACAGTTTTGCAGAAAAATAGTTTTCTTCCATAAAAAGAAAGCTAATGCAATATTGATAGCAACTGACATTCATTCCCAGTGTCAGGCAGACAGCAGGGGCAAGTGGGAATTGCAACGTCTTGGAAATTGTGTGTGCTGGGTAACAAGGGGAACCATTATTAGGTTTGGTATCACCAGATTTATTTTCAGGGAGAGGCAGGTACTCAAATTTTTAGATTAAATATGTGGATTTTTAATTGTGAGCTCAATATTTTCAAGGTAACAACGAGAGCTATATAGTATCTATTTATCAGCCAGAGGGTATATGTTTGTAGCTTCTTGTAGAAAAGATATTTTGAAATTGTGTTTGGGGTCATGTGCAGGTGAAAAAATAAATGGAAAAACAGAATTATTTTGCACCTAATAGCCGCAAAGTCAGTAATGAATGATTACTTTTCACCTTTTTGCTGGCCTGTATTATAGGTAGGAGTGGTTTTCACCTATTTGACTTCCTAGGCAGAGAAAGAAAAGCTATGGAAACTTTTTATTAATAACACATTTATAGATTTATAAAGTATAAAAAAACTTCATAAATGTTTAAAGCGAGTCAATATGGTCTATGGACAATCATAATAGGCAAGTGTTTTCCCTCTGTGTACAGAATAATCTGCAGGTGCTAGAGCAATTTGCATCTTGATGGATGGGTTACTTTATGCAGATTTTTGAACTTGTGCTTTTAGTCTGTAAAATATATAGCTTTAAGCAATTCCTGTCTCCTCTTTTATTCCTGAGCTATTGAGAAAGTGTAGACAACAAATATACTTGAAGGGAAAAAGAAACTCAAGTAGTGTAAATCCAGCTTCAGCTAGTTCCACCCGCCTGTGCGAGTGAGGGTTTCTGGGCCTTCCCTGCCTCGCTTCTTTTACTTATTTCCACCAGAACTGAGGTCCAGGTGCCCGCTGCTCAAAGGCTAATATTAGGGAGCTGTGAGCTGGTAGGAAGAAGTCGGGTTTATTTAAGGGCCAGCAATCTTGAGAAGATAGAGGGGCTCAGTCTTGAAAGCTCAGGGGTTTCCCAAGATTTTAACAGAATAGGCAAACAGCTGAGGAGGAAGGCTGCAGGTTGAGAGAGGTCTTGGTATCCCAAGATATTTGCTGCTTCCTTTTTCTTCTTCACTGGACTTTGGCCTTCTGAGGGTTGCCTTGTAGCTGCTTGTGTTTTTCCCCCTTTCAAATTTTTATGAGTACATGTTTGCAGTATATAATTATTACATTTATTTATTTATTTGAGATAGGGTCTTGCTATGAAGTTTAGGATGTCCCTGAACTCAGTATGTAGCCCAGGCTGGCCTTGAATTCAGGACCATCCTCTTACCTCAGGCTCCTGAGTGCTGGGGTTGCAGGCATGTGCCTCCACCCCTGGCTCATAATCACATTTATCATACATATATAATGCACCTTAGTTCTTTTTGTATTCCCTTCCTCTCTTCTCTTCTCTCCCTAGAACTAAAGGTTAAGGAGGATGTAACAAAGATCATTAGATGTGCTGAATTCTCTAAGTATAAAGAAAGATTAGCAGTTAACATTATCATTTAGGCAGAAAGGAGGGGATCACAAAAGGATTAGGGAGCAGAAGGGGAAGAGAAGGGGGAAGCAACCATAGCTGCTAAAGTCAAGTTCCTGAAAATGCTGCCCTGTTACATGATGAGAATTCAGTTGCAAGTTGGAATGTAGTAATGGCTCCTTTTAAAGTTAATATCTAGAAATTCGGAAGTGGGACTTTTGGGATGGTAGAGTAGGGAACACGGTGAACCATCTTCTCAAGAAAAGATGATAAAACTAGACAATATTATAAAGAACAGCCATTTCAGAAATCTCAGAAGTTGGCCAAGGGCATACAACAAATTGGTGATTGTGTATTTACAAAGTGATAGGTGTTCTAGCACTGAGAGAAGTAAAGCAGAAAAAATGCCTTTATTGTGGGTGTGGAGCAGACTACAGTAGGTGAGACATGGAACTTCTGAGGGCCTGGCCTGGGGTCAGAGGTTAAATAGGCCCAGGCTGGAGGCAGGGTTGAGGAGGTGGACCACCTGACATGGCAGACCAGGATTGGGCAGGAGCATGGGAAAGGAAACAGGATATTACATAAAGGGGAGTAGGAAGTCCTAATTTGACTCAGAGGAAGAAGGGTGGAGCTTACCACATGACCTCTAGTGGCCAGCACCATATTGGCTCAGCTCCATATTGGCTCGGCACCATACTGGTTTAGTACCATAGCACATGATCTCCAGTACCATATTAGCTGGGTAC
Source organism: Dinomys branickii (assembly GCA_004027595.1). Classification (NCBI taxonomy): domain Eukaryota; kingdom Metazoa; phylum Chordata; class Mammalia; order Rodentia; family Dinomyidae; genus Dinomys; species Dinomys branickii. The sequence continues at coordinate 18,846 of PVLD010024222.1, forward strand.
CATACTGGCTCAGCACCATATTGGTTGGGTGCCGTAGGGACTTGGCAGGAATTACAGAGAGGTGAGAAACTCATCACAAAGAACTACTGCATGTTGGGTATAAATAATGCTAGTCACCAGTGCAATTTTAACCTGAGCACCACTGTTTCTATTCTGGTATGGTTTGGCTAGCAAGGGGCAAGCCGTGAAGAAAACGAAGTTGGCTGGAGGAGGCTGACTTAATTTGGAGAGGTGAACAGAAAATCCTACACTCACAAGTATTGTCAAAACAGTTGGTAAATAGGGAAGGCCAATGTAATTATCCTGATGCTATGACCTTGGATCTGGTAAGCAAGAAACCAGCAGAGCAGCGAGAAATTTAACAGGGAGATCAATGGGATGCGATGGCCATGGCAACTCTGGTAAGCTCTCCCTTACCCTTGCTGAAACGCCCAAGGCTGTTTACTCTCGTCAGTCATCCACAAAGCCTTGGCTCAGTGTGAGGCTGTCAGCCAAGAAGGTCTCCAGCGGAAAGTACGAGTGGAATAAGCTTGTAAACAATGTGCTTGTGGGTGGAATAGAATCCCTTTTACTTGCAAAAGATAGGTTTAAATCCTAACTTCTGGTACTTGTGAGTGTGGCCTTATTTGGAAATAGGGTCTTTGAGGATGTAATTAATATTCTTCAGAGGAGGTCATTCTAAACCATTTTAAATCTAATGATTGCTATCTTTATAACAGAAAGGAGCAGGGGATTTAAGACACAGAGATGCAGGAGAGAAACAGGGACTGGAAGGTCCCATAAAGGTAGAAGTATGGGTTGGAATGATATATCTATAAGCCAAGAAACACCAGAGACTGATGGCACCCATCAGAGACTAGGAGAAAGGACTAGAACAGATTTTCTCTGTAAGTCGTTAGAAAGAACCAATGCTGTTGGGAGCTTGATTTCAGAATTCTGCTCTCTAGATCTATGAGAGAACTAATTTCTATTGTCATAAGCTATCCAGTTTCTGATAAGTTTTTAATGGCATCCCTAGAAACAAGCACATTTGATGTTAAGAATGTGTGCATACGTAGGATAATATCCCATAATGAAAGCAGTACAGGAGCGTTAGGCTCAGAGAGGCTCTTGGTTTTCTCATCTGTAAAATGAATTTCCTGGAGAAGCTGTGATGATTAAACTTTATTGTGTCAACTTGATTCACTTCAGAGCTGCCCAGGGGACTGGGGGAGCATACTGTCGGGTATCTGGGTAGGTAATAATTGCTATTTGCCTGTCTTAAAGGTTTGTATCCCCACTTTTGCATTTCACCTCTACCTTTGCATATCCCTCAGGAAAGAGGCAGTGTGTTTCTTGAGGAATGTGTAGGTTTAGGCTGGTGGAGAGGTTCAATTAAGATACTCAAGGTGAAAGAAACAGTAGGAACTGAGCCTATTCTGCTCACAGGATATGGGGAATTAGGGTTATATACTAAAGGGGAGGGGCTTACCCTTGCATAAAAAGATACTACAGATATTCTCAGCTTTATTGCAATTTACCTTACCTGTAAGGTATGGGGTGTACAGTATAGGATCCAAATCTGTTCACACATTTGCTCTTTGCTAAACTTATTTATTTATATGCATGCCTTAGTGTGTTTGTGGCTCAGGGTCGTATGTGGTAAAACTAATGGGATCACAGATCTCAGAATTATGTAGCAGACCAGCTGTCTGAATCTGAGATTATCCCTAGTTATAAATAGTGGCTGGGCACAGAATTTACTAGCAAAATTAAGGGTTATAGGGCTTTGGTATTTGGGAGAAAAAAAGAAGAAAAGGCTGCCAAGAAATCCAAGTATAAATTAACCCTGCAGGAGCGAGAGCAGTAGAAGGTCATGGGCAACCTGCAGTTTACGGCAATAAATCTCACAAGAAAAGGAAATGTATGAAATGGTAAAGAGGAGAATACAAGGTATTTGGGATGCTAAATCTTGTCTGCATCACAACTGTGCTACTTGTTTGTAGAGAATAGTTTAAAAGATTTCACATTTTAAGGATATTTTGTGTGGAAAAAGAGGATTTTTTTGGTGAATATGATTCTGTATGTATTTTGTTGGAAGACATCATGTATTGTTAAAATCTCTCGTATTGTATAAATTACTGTAGAATTAGAAAGCTCCTCACCCCATTGTTATTTTGGTAGAAAATAATTCCACACACAATGCATATAAATTACAGGAAAATTTAGAAGCTGCAGTTGAGAATACATTTTTAAAAAGTACTCATTTTCCACCATTCAAAGATAATGACATTGACATTTTAATGTGTATCTTCCTAGGTATACCATACATTGCATATTAACATGGACTTTCATACTATTACTGATACATTCTTGATACTGATTTGGATTTTATGTAGTGATCTCTTTATTATCAAAGGAAAAAACCAATAACAAAATGACAATAAAGACAAAAGAAAACAACACAAAAACGATACAGAATTTTAAAACAAGATGATAGGAATTAACTTTTTAAGACACTTTTAAAAGGATTTAATTTATGTAGATCAGGATGTATTTCTTTAGGTTTTTAAAATGTATTATCGCTTGTTTTGAACCAGAATTTTTGCCTGTTCTTCTACCTGTCCATGCCACTATCTCCTTTATCTGTCTATCTGTCTATCATGTTCTCTCTTCTGTCTCTCTGTCTCTCTGCCTCTTTCTCCCTTTCTCTCTTTGCTGGATCTGAACTGTTTCCTGTGTTTGGGGCAAGTCCCATGGCAGAGCCCACCTTCTATGGTAGAAGCTGGATAGGCCCAATGCGTGATGCTCACCCTGCCTTGCAGCTGAAACTTGGAGTCCAGAGAGCACTGGCTGCAGGGATGGGCGTGACACCAACTGGTCTGTGACCCCTTTTCTGTGTTGGTTTTAGCTGCTGTCTAGACTTTCTTATTCCTGGGTGTTCGCTTCACTTATTTCTCCATATATTCTCATAACTACTAAGAAGTCTTTAAAAATACTTTTTCCTTCTGAATTAACAGGGTATTTTTGTTACTTGCAACCAAGAACTTCAATGGATAGACCTCAATTTCACCCAGAAAAACCAAAGATCTAATTGCTGTCATTAGGAGAGTGAAACATCTGGATTTTTTGTTTTCTTTTTGAAGGTGCTTAGGAGTGTGGACCAGAAAGAATTTTGGAGGTGATCTTTTGGCATAGATCAAGGACATAGTATGCTGAACTTGAAAGATGATTTGGTTCAGAGCTGGACGTTTTCAGTGTCACTTGCTAGCTGCGGGACATTGGGACAGTCCATTAATTCCTTCACTCAATGGAGGGAATTAGACTCAAATTGTCTAATGTGAGGGAGGGCATGAAAAAGTTAGACTTGAATTTTCTTCAGATTTGGAATTTTATTATTTTAAGTAGAACCAGAACCTTTGGACTTCAGCTCAGAGCACCTAACTCTGAATTCCCAGTCCCAGTAATTACATAATTCTGAATGAATATAAATAATAATTAAAACATCAAAGATGGATGAAAGGAGGAAATCTATATTCTTTTGAAAGTTTAATCTCATTTGACCTTTTGATGAGTCAGTAGCTGCACAGACAGCTAGCTGGAATAATTTATATGGATCAAGGAACATTGTGTGCTCAAGTTCATAGCTAAAGACATGGAGCAGTCTTTGCAATTATAACTCACCAATTTCTTCTATTTTATCCTCTTAATTCAAAGAAAAAAGTTCTTAAAATCTTATTAACAGTGTAAGTGTGATGCCTTTCCTTTCAGTCTTTCTAGGACTCAAAAATCTTATCTTAGGTATAACTTTGAAGATTAGAGCTGGACCTAGCTGCCTGTGTGTTCAGAGTAAAGCACATGTTGGTGAACTTTAGATGTTTAGATAATGAGTATTTTCATCTGTTTCCTTTGATGCAAAATCCAGCAGTGACAGAAGCATAAGTATCCATAGGATTTTAATACTAGGAGAGGTCTAGTCCAATTTCTATACTTTACAGATGGGAAAAAAGAGACTGAGATATTAAGCAACTTGCCCAAGGTCATGTAACTAACTTCAAATGTAGTGATAGATCTGAGACTAGAAGCTAGGATTTATGATGCCTTCAGGAATAGGATGGTTAAGATGGTTTTTCTCTTGATTTCTGTTGAGATGCAGAGCCTTGTTTAGAGTAAATCTTCAAAAATGAAATGATAGCGAATAATCGGTTGCACTACAGTATAATTACTGCTATGACATGCATACTAAAAGAGTTAACTAAAGAGCCAGGACTAAATATTTATGATATTTACTAGTATTGGGAGCTAGTGACTCATTTTAGTACTTCCGGTTAGATTCTGGCTTCTACGTGTTAAAAATCTGTGACAGTTAATAGCACATGGAAGGAAATAGAAGATAGTCAGGTCCATTTACTCTAAAAGCTTGAGCTGGTATACAGTGAAGTCACGTGGCTTATCCCTCGAGACGGTTGATGACAATATTAATGTTGATGCAGAGCAGGTGGTGGAACCACAGAACCTCTGCTCTGATTAATACACAATCATCTCTCTGTCAAAGTATTTGATGTATACACAGCATGGCTCAGTAATGGTATTTTCTCTTTAGAAGGGTAAAGTTTATTTACTTAGATTTTCCTCTGAAATATTTTTAATATACTGAATATTCCTGACATGTACTCAAATGTAGCTAAAGCAGAATGACAACTCTTTAGGAGTGCATAATGGCTATTAGGATGGGTTTTATCAGATGAGACTAGTATGTTCTGATAGATAATACCCCAAGGGAGTTAAAAAGGAACAGAGGTAAAACTCCCACTGGGGTTGAATCAGAAGTATGAGCATAGATTTATTTTGGAATCTTTTTTCTTTTTCTGGTGCTTGATCTAAGCCTAAGCCTTATGCACATAGCCACACTGCATCCCTTTTAAATTTTTATTACAAGTTTTTGTTGGTATGCATTTGTGATAAATAATATTTGCACTCATCTTGGGATCATATCTTGATCATTTTATTATGCACCATTATTTTTTTATTTTTGAAACAGGGGCTACTAAATCACTAAATTACCCAGTCGAAGTGAAACTTCCAATCCTTCTGCCCCAGCCTCCCAGAGTGTGGGGAGTACAGGTGTGTGCCTCCATGCCCAGGTTATTTTGGAATCTTGGTATTTAAGGCACAGCTGATCTGAGATCTTAGACCTGTTCTGCCTCTTCTCATATTTCACTGTCATCTCTTCCCAATTTAGTGCTCCTTGATTTTCTGCTTTGCTGTGCTGACATTTTCTTCCTTGCCAGTAAGAAGCTAATGGATTTCTTTTCATATATAAAAAAGGTTATTTTTTAATGACTTAAGGTTTGTAGATATTTATTTAAGTGAAAGGGCCTACTTAAATGTTATAAAACAACTCAAAATGTTTCCATATTTATAGATCTTGTGTTTCCATACTGCTTTGTGCAAAAATTTCCTGGCAAAAAAGGAATAGCTTTGAATACTCAGTAGAAACAGCTCTGCACTGATATTTCCCCCCTGTGGTGTTCCTTTCAGAGTTTAGATTGACAGGGACCTTGCTGGAGTCTCAAACCTGGGCCTGTGAACATTGTTTTCAGGTTAGTGTTAACCAGAAGACAGAAGAGTAACAGAAATGACCTGGGATAAATATTGTCAGCTCTGAAGGAAGACAAAATAAGTAGCCTTTTAATTGCCAATCTAGAATCATATTTTCTACCAAGTATTTTCAACAAATGTTCTGTTCTCCAACATGCTATTCGGTTGCTCGATTATCTGGTACTTAGGTGCAGTTATAAGGACGAATAACCCATACTAACGATACCCTGAGGCACTGGGAGATTTCTAACTTCCTTTTAAACAAATGGTTTTTAAACTAAAAATAAATTAGTGGAAAAGCTTAAAAGGAAATCATATATGAAACCACCATATTAAGCAGAAAAGCAGACCTGTGGCTGCTTGTGTGGATTGTAGTAGGGGAGGGGCGGAGCCTGGCTTTCCCGCTCTTCCTGAATTGGCTTTCCTCACTCCTGGATTCTTTGGCTTCATTTTAGTATAGCATATTGAAGATATCAAATTCTAATTTAGAAACTATCAATTTGTATTTCATGTATGCTATGATTCTCTATTAACTAGAATAGAAAACTCATTTCCAAACCTTGTTAGATAACAGCATATTATCTGAGCAGGGCAGATTTTATAGTAGGTTGAATACACTGCTTCTCTTATGATTACATTTGAGTGGTGTCAAAGGGCTCCTGGGCAAAAATATCTCCTTTACAAGATTAGAGGTTACACCTGAAAGAGAATTCCAATAGGACCCTTGATTTAAATAATTACTTTATCTGGGTAAGGTAATATATTAGCAAGGAATTCAATCCAGTTCAATATGAATTTGTTGAATGTCTGTGATGTGCAAGACACTGCACTATGTTTGAGGAATATAAAGATGAGCAAAATAGATCTTGTACTTAGAAAGTTTATGGTTTGCTAGAAGAATTCAGTTTAACAAAATGAGATATAGTCTAATTTCACCCTTCTTATTTTGTCAAGAAGAATTGTTTTTTTTTTATTTTATTTTAAAGACAAAAGAATGGAGACATATGAACCAGAAAAGCCATAAACAATACAGAAAATACAAAGTTATACAGAATATAGTAGGGAATTAGAACTGGATGTTGTATTACATAGTTATCTTCACATTAGTTAACACAAAAACATAAAGGAAATACCAAATTATAGATAAGATAGTAGGGAATTTGCACTGGATGCTGTATAATATAAAGTTATCTTCATTTCTGCTAATACAAAAACAACTGAGGAAATACAGAATTCTAGAGAACATAGAAGGGAATTAGCTCTGGATGCTGTCCTACATGTTACCTTCATCTTTGTTACTCAGGTTACACAGATGATGGCCCTTTTGATCAGTTCGTTTTTTCTCCTCCCTCATCTCCGTTGCCCTACCACTCAATCAGTCATCTTCCCTGTGATAATAACTGTACTCCTGGGTTTATCTATATCCTTGGACTCT
>PVLD010024223.1:0-25863 GCA_004027595.1 Dinomys branickii
CACCTGCGACCCTGTGCCTGTGCCCGGCCAGGTGCACAAGAGCCTGCAGAGGATCCGGGAGCGCAAGTTGGCCAACTTCATCCCCTGGGGCCCGGCCAGCATCCAGGTGGCACTGTCGAGGAAGTCCCCGTACCTGCCATCCGCCCACCGCGTCAGCGGGCTCATGATGGCCAACCACACCAGCATCTCCTCGGTGAGCCGCCTTGTGCCCCCTGCCCTGTTGGTCTGTGGCTGCGCCCCCCCGCCTTCCCTGCCCTGCTGTGGCGTCTTGCTGTGTGGTCTGCCTGGCCCCCACACCCTGCCGTTGCCCAGCTTCCCCATGACCCTTGCACTCCGCACACCCCAGCTGTTCGAGCGCACCTGTCGCCAGTTCGACAAGCTGCGGAAGCGAGAGGCCTTCATGGAGCAATTCCGCAAGGAGGACATTTTCAAGGACAACTTCGACGAGATGGACACATCCCGTGAGATCGTGCAGCAGCTCATCGATGAGTACCACGCGGCCACGCGGCCCGACTACATCTCCTGGGGCACCCAGGAGCAGTGAGCCAGACGTGCACCCCGTCTGTCTGCCTTACCAGTTGGCACAGGCCCCGCCCGGCTGACCGCTCAGAGCACACATCAGGGACCTCACAGAAGTCACACACACGGATGTCACACTCACAGTGCAGTCTTACGTTTCTGTATCTTGAGATACCCTTAATAAAGCACTGGGTAGAAATCAAGTCATCGTTCTCCTTTGAGGCTTTGGAGCTAGGAGGCTGTCATCTGTTTCTGCCCCTGACATCCGGTCCTCCCCACATCCAGCTCCCTCAGCTTTAAGCAAGCAGCCGCCCAGCTGTTCTTCGAGGTTTGGCTGCCTGCTGCCCTTTTCCAGGGTGAGAAGCCCTGCAGCTGTGACCTCTCTGTCTGGCTGTGGTTGAAGTTGGGCCTACAGAGCAGGTGGCACCCCAGCCGTGTGCGCCACGTCAGAGTACCCTGCTGATCACTGCACCTGCAGGCCTCAGCCGCCACCCCACCCTTCGCTCAGCACTGGGCCCTTTCAGGTTCTTGGACTTGGGGCAGGGCTGGACCCCTGACCAGAGAGCCTGGTCCCTGAAGCCAGAATCTCAGAAGTAAGTGAGGAGCCCGAGGCCAAAGCCAGACAGCCAGGGTGGCAGCAGCTGCACAGCCAAGCCCCAGGAGCACCCCCTCAGCAGTGTCCGTACCTTCCCCTTCTGGAAGACATAGGAAAGCAGCGAACTGACAAGGTCCAGATTGCAGAGTGAGCTCTAGACCAGTGGTGGGGAACACGTGGCACAGCGCCACAGCAGGCTGTGTGTGTCACAAAAGCTCTGAACGAGTCTCCAGACTGGCAGTGCCACAGGAGAGTCCCTGTATTCCAAGGGTAAAGATGCCATAGAAGTGAAACCCAGGTGTGGTGGCACATACTTGCCACCCAGTACTCAGGAGGCTGAGGCAGGAAGATCGCTGCAAGTTCGAGGCCAGCCTGGGCTCCATTGCAAGACCTTGTCTCAAGAAAAGGACTTTTTCTCAGTGAACCGGGAGCCAGGCCAGGTCCTTGCACCTCCTGAGCAAACGCTCCTCCAGGGAGCCCCACCCTCGGCCTTTCAGCCTTGCCTTGTGAAGGAGGAAACCGAGCCGAGAATGCGAGAATGCTTCTCTGTCAGTGGCTCATTGCCCCTCGGGGACTGGAGCTGGACTCAAAGCCCTGTCTGGCCTCTGGCCCTGGGTTTCAGCCCTGCCCCGCGCCACATTCCCTTGCCGGCTCGCAGGCAGGCAGAGTTGTGCTGGCAAGACATCCAGGAATGGGGCTCAGCAGGGGCGGCACTTTGTGTCTGGGCATGGAGAGGCCGATTCTCCCAGGAGCAGGGAGGAAGCTCAGCTTCGTGTTCCCCTGCAGTGTCCATCACCAGGGCTGCACGACTGGTGACCTGCACCTCCCTTCAGGAAGTCGACCAAAGCCAGAGCACCAGGGCTATGCAAAGGGCGGGGTGTCGGGGTGTCTCAGCGCTGATCCAAGAACGTGCCTGCAGATCCTCCAGGCTGAGGAGGCCCGGGGAGCGTGCGGGGACAGCACAGCCGGCAGAGAGCCGAGCAGAGCAGTGCACCTCTGGCCTCGTGAGAGGCCTGGCTTCCATCCCCAGGAGGAAGGCAGAATGCACTGCTCCCTGCAGCCGGCGGGCCCCTCCTCCTCCCAAGTCTTAGCACTCTGCCTGGGAAATGGGGCCCCTTGCAAGACGAGATAGCAGGGAGGCCCAAGCCCATCGCCAGAGTCCCAACCAGTCACTGTCACTTGCCAGGGTGGCAGGGCTCTGGTCAGTGCTGAGCAGCTGCCTGCTTCCCAGCGGGGTGGAAGCTGCCTCTGGGGACCTGATGTGCACCTGGCCCCTGCCCATCTTCTCCTCCTGCCCTGTCCCCGGGCCCTCGCCACAGTCTCCTGCCACGGCTTCACTTCAGCCGGGCCGGGCCAGTGTTGCAAGGAGGAGCCAAGCCCGGGTGTCACAGGGTGCTGTTTGCAAGTGTCCCCACCACCCCAGGTCCTGGAGCTCCAGGTAAGAGAGTCACACTTGCATGTGGGTAACAAGGGTCCCTATTCCAGAGCCACATGGATGCCCTGGTGGAGCCATGGCTCTGTGGCAAAGCCAGCCCCTCCCAGGACTGCCACAGGGGCAGCAGGAGGTGCTGTGGTGAAGTCCCCGTGGCTGGGGACGCTACAGGCCACTGATGGGACTGTACCTGCTGAGACAGGTGCTGAGAAGCTGGAGTTCATGTAGGGCACTCCAGCCAGGGACAAGAACCTCTGAATAGACTGATGAGGAAAGTAGCCACAGAGAGGTAACACCCCTGACTGTGCATGACAGTGGCCCCAGGACCCTGGTGCACAAGAGATAGAGAGCTGGTCCAACCCAGGAAGAGATTGTGCAAGGGACCTGACACTTAGGGACCATAAGTTTGGAAAGTATGGGTTGTTTTTTCATTACTGAGGATTGAACTCAAGGCCTTGGCCCTGAGCTACATCCCCAGCCCTTTTTATTTTTTATTTTGAGACAGACACTAAGTCCTAGGTTGCCCAGGCTGGCCTCAAAAGTGCAATCTTCCTGCCTCAGCCTCCTTGAGTAGCTGGAATGATGGGTGTGCACCACTGGGCCCGGCTGAGCAGACACATTTTAAATTAATGTTTGTAGCTGCTCACCTGTCACTTCCTAAGTTTTAATCAGACTCTCCAGGGCCTAATCACTGTGGCGCAGACATAACTGAGCTACTCCCACAGCCGAGGCCTCTGCCCCCCCCACCAGGAATGCCTGTCCCTCCTCCTCCCTCTGCCCAATCATGGCTGGGGAGTGCGAGGCAGGTGGCCTTCCCTCCTGCCCCCAGAGCCACTGTGAACTGCCAGGACGGTCGTGAGCTCAGCCAGTGTCAGCCAAGCAGCACTTTGCCCCTCGAGTCCCCTCCGGTGTGGTTCTGAGACTGAAACTGCCACCTTGCCCTGCCGGCTCCCCCTAAATTAAAGGCAGCACAGAAGACTTAGACAGTTTCAAGGCTGTAGGTATGAGTAAGCAGGACCAAATGAAGCCTTGCTGGACATCTGCCTATGAACTGAGCAAGCATTTATTAGAAATTGAGACCAAAAGCCTGGCATGCAGGCACCTACAGTCCCAGCTACTTGGCCTTGGGCTTGCTCTTTTTTTTTTTTTTTTTTTTTTTTTTTTTGTCTTTTTGAGACAGGGTCTCGCTATGCAGTTCAGGCTGGCCTTGACCTCACTTTGTAGCCCAGGCTGGTCTCAAACTCACAACAATTCCTCCCGCAATTACAAGGGTGTGCTGCGATCACAGGGGTGCACCACCACGCCCAGCTTGTCCCAGCTACATGGGATGCCAAGGCAGGAGGATCCTTTGAGCCCTGCAGTTCAAGGCCATCCTAAGCACCGTCCCACCTACCAGAGTAGGTGATACCCTGCCAGCTGTGTGTTATTGGGTAATGTAGTTAAGACCCTATCTTCAGAAAACGAAGTGACCAGGCACAATACACACATCTGTAATCCCAGCACTCTGGGAAGTTGAAGCAGGAGGATTGGAAATTTGAGCCCAGCCTAGTCAGTTCAGCAATTTGTCAAGACCCTGTTTGAAAACTTTAAAAATTAAAAATTAGAATTTTAAAATGGCTAAGTTGGGCTGGGAATGTGGCTCAGTGGTAAGAGCACTCCTCTGGCGTATACAAGGCCCTGGGTTCATTCCCCAGCACCCCCCCACACACACACACAGGTTAAGCTGGGCGTGGTGGTGCATGCCTACAATCCCAGCACCTGGGAAGCTGAGGCAGAAGAATCTCTGCAAGTTCGAGGCCAGCAGCCTGGGCTACAAAGTGGGCTCTAGTCCAGCCTGAACTGCATAGTGAGACCCTGTCTCAAAAATAAATGTATCAATAATATTTTAAAAACAAAAATATAAAGAGCTATGGATGCAGCTCTGTGGCAAAACACTCGCCTGGCATGTGCAAGAGCCTGGGACCTGGGCCTAATGTCAGAAAAAAGGAAAGAGCTCAGGACGGGCAATGGCAATAGGGTGGACACTAATCGCTAAAATGTGGAAGCAACCCAAGCGTCCATCCACAGAAGACTGGATTAAAAAATGGTGGCATTTTTATATAATGGAATATGATTCAGCTATAAAGAAAGACAGTTTGGGGGACTTTGTAGGCAAGTGCTCAAAACTGGAGTCCATACTCATAAGTGAAATAAATCAGCGATACATGTGCAGGCAACGTATTGTATCACTGGTGTAAGAACCCGAGGGTGGGAATATAAACTAAGAGACATGAAGGAAATCTGTTCAAAAACAAAGAACAGGTGGGACGAGGGAAAGGAGAAAATAAAGAGGCAATAGGGTGGACACACAGATGAGCAGCCGGTGGTGGCACAGGAGAGCCTGACTGCTCCACGGGGAAAAGCAAAGACGTTCTTATGTGTTCAGACACCTATTCTCGAAGAACGAGAGGAGACAGGAGAGTTTCAGGTTGTTCCCAAAGCAGATGTAGAGGGCTGGGGATGCAACCCAGCAGCAGAGTGCACCACACACACAAATGTAGAGCCAGGCCTGGTGGCACACACCTGTGATCTCAGCTCCCGGGAGGCTGAGGAAGGAGGATCACTTGGAGTTCAAGGTCAGCCTGGGGTATGTAGTGAGACCCTGCCTCAAAAAACAAGTGTATATATTTGATTTAAGATTTCTTCTTTCTTGGTGGGGCATGGTAGTGCAAGCCTGTCATCCCAGCATTCAGAAGGCTGAGGCAGGAAGATTGTTGCGAGATTGAGGCCAGCCTGAACTGCATAATGAGACCCTGTCTCAAAAAGACAAAAAAAAAGAAAAAAGATTTTTATCTCTCTTTTGTTTTTATTGTTTGTTTCATTGTTGTTGTTTTGGTGGTACCAAGAATTGCACTCATGACCTCACAGTTGCCAGGCAGGCACTGTGCCCCTGAGCGGTATCCCCTGCCTTTTTATTGATTTTTCTTGAGACAAGGTCTCATTATATAGCCTATACTGCCCTCAAATTCACAGAGATCCTCCTGCCTCAGCCTCCCAAATGCTGGGGTGACAGGTGTGCACCAGCACCTCCAGCTTTTTGTTTTTACTTGATACTAGGGACTAAACCTGGGGCCTCTGCACTGAGCTACATCCCTATCTGTTTTTATTTTTTATTTCAAGAGAGGCTCTCACTAAATCACCTAATTGCTTGGGTTGGTCTCAAACTTGTGATTGTCCTGCCACAGCCTCCTAGAGTGCAGGGATTACAGGTGTGCACCACTGTGCCTGGCTTGGAGAGGAACTAGTATACCCCAGTTTCTGTGGAGAGACAACCAAAGCTCAGAGGTGAAAGGTCTCACAAGTCTGAGGTCAGGGAGGGGAATCTTAGGGGACACTCGGCACTGGCCAGGAGGTGCAGGCCGCCAATGGTTGGTAAGAGGAAAGGGATCTGCACCCCAGGGCGACGGTTCCCACGGTGCTAAGCCCCACAGAGACCCCCCACTTGTCCGTGCCCCCTACCAGGTAAAAGTACTGCACGGGGCTCTCCCTGGACTGGAAGGTCCTGGATGGGCCCAGCACGGGCCCCACTGGACGCTCTGTGCTTCCACCCAGCGCTCACCGAGTTCCCACTTGAAGCCTGCTCAGCCTCGGCGGAAGGGTCCGGACCTGCTCACAGGCACACCTGACAGGAAGAGCAGGGCTACCAGGGAGAGGAAAAGCGATTAAGTGCTCTGTCCCGCGAAGGAGAGGCAGAGTGGAAAACTTACAGAAAGGAACAAAGGCGCCAAGCCTGTGTTCCCAGCTCATTCAGAGGCTGAGGCGGGCGCCAAGCCTGTGTTCCCAGCTCATTCAGAGGCTGAGGCGGGAAGATCGCGGGTTCAAGGCCAGCCTGGATGAGTTAGGGAGACCTGTCCCAAACAGTAACGAAGGTAGGAATGGAGGTCCGCGGTGGATCAGCCCTGGGCTCAATCCCAGTACAAAAAATAGAAGGCAAGAGGGAGCACGTGGGCAGGGGTCAACATGGCGGAGGGGCCCCAGGCAGCACACCAGCTCAGGCTCTCTGAGCTCCTAGCACACTCGCTGACTGGGTAGAGAAAGATTTGTTTCTTAGTCCCGGGTGTTGAGCCCTGGGCCTCCATTTTGAGCTCTCACTCCGTAATGGAGACTACTGCGAAGCAGCGCTGAGCAGAACTTAAATTAATCAGTGGGCTTTCCGTGTTCGCTGTGAGTCTGTCCATGGCCCAGGCTCCTTGTCTGGAGATGGGGATGGACTCATAGTAAGCGAACCCTGTGAGTCACTGGTCCCCACTGAGCCTGTAATGGCGGATGAAGCCAGAAAGCCTCAAAGGGTAAGAAGATCACGGGTGGGGACACCTGGATCCAACCTCAACTAGATAAAGACTGTAGCCTCAGGCATCTCACTGCTGGGTGGATTAGCTTAATACCTTACTTGGAGGAGTGCTTGAGTGCTTTGGGCCCTTCTTGAGTACTCCCCTCCCTTCTTCTGATAACCAGATAAATACTGGCCACCTAGAGAAGGTCTTGGTCTTAGCCCCAAGGGAACCTCTAATTCTGTGAGAGGGCTCTGATCCTCCTGGAGCCCTGAAGTCATTCCATTTGCCTGATTTTATTTAGCCTTTGCAGTATACTCATGCAGGAGATTGTGGACCTGATCAGCCCACAGTAATTAAGGAACACAGTTAACCCGAAACCCCAGCCCCTTTTTCCTTTTTCTTTTGAGACAGGGTCTCCCTGAATCACTGAACTGCCGAGGCTGGGTTAGAATTTGTGACCCTCCTACCTCAGCCTCCTAGAGGGCAGGGGTGACAAGCACGTCCCACCAGGCCCAGCTAGAAATGATTTTGTAAAATTCCTGCCAGAGGCGGTGCAGGTTGCTCAGCCTGTCATCCCAGCACTCAGGAGGCTGAGGCAGGAGGATTACAGGGAGTTTTAAGCCAGTCTGAGCTACATAGTGAGCCCCTGTCTGAAAAACTAACTAAATAACTAGATAAATAATACTCCTTCAAGCCTGACCTAAGTGAAGACAGCCGAGGTTCTTCCATAGGAAACCTTAAGGCAAAAGGACTCAAAAGGCTCGATGCACTTGAATTTCCAGTACAGGACCTGGCAGCTGCCCCAGTGGGCACCATCTACAAGGTGCCGTCGCACCTGCATGGGTGCAGTCCCAAGCCTACACCTGTTCTCCTCCCTCTTAGACCCAATGCCAGCCACACGTGCTGAGCAGGTGCACACACAGCTGCTGCCCTCTGACCTCGGGCACAGGGCGGAGGGCAGAGGAACTGGCACCACTGCAAGGCCACCCACGGGACACAGTGAGATCACCAGAGGACGCGGTCCTCCAGGACAGCCAGGCGATGGCAGAGAGGCTGGAGCCAGGGGCAGGGTGTCCCAGGGTCACCAGACAGCAGCTGGGCCCAGGAGGGAACTCAGCTCCCAGCCCCTCACCCCGGCCTCGCCAGGCTCCCACGGAGCACCTCCTTCCCATCCCTTGACGCTCCCTGAGAGTCCCGCCCATGCCACCTGCACTGAGCTCAGAGAGAAGCGCCCTGAGGCTTTAGCTCTCTCTCGCTTCCAGTTCGGAGCATCCCGTCCCTGATCCTGAGGGTGGAAATTGAACCCTAGCGCATGCCGCAGGCAAGACTCCCCAGAATCATGCAGATGAGGGAGGGGCAAAGAAGTCCGGACGGGCTGGGTGTGGTGGTACTTGCCTGGAATCACTGTCCTCAGGGAGGCTGAGGCAGGAGGATCCAAGGCTAAGTCCAACCTGGGCAGCTTAGCAAGACCCTGGCTCAAAATAAAAAATAGAAGAAACTCTGGGAGTATAGCTCATTGTGAAGGTCCTGGGTTCGATCCCCACTACCAAAAAAGAAAAAAGCTTCAGTTTTTTTTTTTTTTTTTTTTTTTGAGACAGGGTCTGGCTTTGTAGTCCAGGCTGGCCTTAAGCTCACAGAGACCCTCCTGCCTTGGCATCCCGAGTGCTGGGATTACAGCATGCACCACCGCGGCCTGGCTTTTTCCTCTGAGGCACCGCACAGGTGGCACAGCTGTGGAGCCGGGGAAAACAGCCTGTATTTAGGGCGGCCTGGAACTCCCTCACGAGCTGGCTCCCTGTGCACTGACTGTGGAACAGGCCGGACAGTCATTCAGTGCCCTTTCCACCCTGGGACTGTTGTAGGCAGCTGAGTTAGATCGAAGTATTACAGGCAGTAAGTCAGGGCCAGGGCCTCAAAGGAGCCAGCATGGAAGACAAGATACCTTACAAAAGAAGACGGACTTGCTGCGGCCAGACCTCAAAACAAAAAGATGAAATAACACACCCACATACCTCCCCAGGTAAGGACATCAGGGATTGATATTCTAAATAGGGAGCGATCACTTTGAAGAGTCCCTTGCAGCCCCCTACAGGAAAAGCCCCTGCTCTGTATTCATAGCCCCTTACTACATGACCCGTTCCCCACTTGATCCTGATTAAATCAATTTTACCTGACCGGTTCTTATTGGCTGACCATAGTTTTGTCCCACCTCATGCCCACCTTGTGATTTCCCAGTTTCCCTCACCTTGAACCCACCTTACCTCAGGGTTTTACTCTATAAAAATCCCTGGGAAAAGCAGGCTCCCTGGGCAACCCACCCAGGCCCCCTTCTGTGTCTCTGTTGGACAGAAGCTTTCTTTCCCTCAATAAATATATTCTGCTCTTAACCTCTGTTGTTCCTAAAATTAATTCTCTGATTTTAGAGAACAGAAACTTGTCCCAGACATCTAGCAGGCTGGGAGTCTCTTTCCCCTGTATCAGGACCAGCGCTGTTCCGAGATCTGCCCCAGCGAGCATCCCTGGACATCTCCTCCTCCCAATCTGCCTCCGGATGCGCGGGGCCTCGTCTCCGCAGTCACCGCCCCTGTCCCCGGGGCACCTGCGAGAGTCTGTCACTCTCCTCCAACCAGTTTGGGTGTGGAGGGCTTCAAGTTCCCATGGCGACGGGTGACCTAGGGCTTCACACGCTGAGCTGCGGCCTTCACCTGCATCCGTGCACTGGGCCCCTGTAACTGCTTTCAATCTCTGCCTCCTGCTGCCCCCACTCATCTTGACCTTAGCAGGCTGTTGAGACTCTGCTATGCGCTTTTCCTGGGAAAACGTGCACCTGTGCATGTGGGTCCCGGGGCCTCATGCACGCCAGGCCAGCCAGTGAGCCACAGCCCAGCCCTTCTCTACGTTCTTCTTATTTTGAGACAGGGCCTCAGTAAGTTGCCCAGGCTGGCCTCCAAAGCTAAGCAATCCTGCTGCCTCATCCTCTGCAGTAGCTGGGATCAGACCTGAACCACCACACCGCACTTCCAGAGGTGCTTAGTAAGAAATGAGGGTGCTTCTTAAGAGACCGAGGAATGGAGGACCAACCGGATCATCCCAGCTGTTCTCCACATCTGCAGAAGCCTGAGGTGGATGTGGGGACAAAGATCAGCTGGGTGTGGTGATGGTACCCGTAGTCTCAGCCATTTGGGAGGCTCGGGCAGCATTGCTTGAGCCCGGGAGTTTGAGAGCTGCCTGGGCATCACAGTGAGACCTCCTGTCAAAATCATAATAATGCTGGGTGTGGTGGCACATGCCTGTAATCTCAGCACTCGGGAGGCTGAGGCAGGAGGATGTTTGCAAGTTTGAGAACAGCCTGGGATACAAAGTGAGCTTAAGAGCAGCCTGAACTGCATAGTGAGACTCTGTCTCAAAAAGGAAAAAAAAAAATCATAATGATACTGCTAAAGTTGGCCAACCAAGTGCCCAAGGTTCAAGCCAAATACTGCTGTCCCTTGTCCTCCAAGCCCAGGCCACAAGCCCACCATGACTAGTGGAGGCCACAGCTCCTCCGAGAGCCCCCCATGCCCACCTGTAAGGCTGGCCCAGCCAACCCAGGTGATGTAGATGCTCACCTTGTCCCCTGAAACAACAGGCAGAAAGAACTGGGTCAAGCTGGGTGTGGTGGCACATGCCCATCATCCCCGCACTGGGGAGGCTGAGGCAGGAGGATCACTAAGAGTTCAAGGCCAGTCTGAACTGCATAGCAACATGCTGTCTCAAAAAAAAGGACTGGTCCTCTGGGCTGCACCTCTGTGTCCTGTCCTTCGACTCTGTGTCTGTCTGTCACCCTGTCCCTCCAATACTCTCACCCTCACACCCACCAGCATCAGTGTCTCTCAGGCCTCTCGGAACTGGTTCTCAGGAGACCATTACAGGGACACTGCCCCCCGGCCACGGGCCAGATCCCATCTCCGGGGTCACGGTGACCTCCTCAAAGGCCACCAGCGCCAGCCTCTGGCTCTGACGTCCTCTGAAGCGCCTTTGTCTCAGCACAACCAATGGGGTGGCGACTCTGGCGCTGGCCCAGGCATTTGTCTCAGCAGGGCACTCCCAGCCGGCCTGTGAGCTCGCAGTGTCCTGCAGCACAAGGTGTCCACTCTGCGGTTTCAGTGCCCCATAGCCTAAACTATGAAGGAGAACCAAGCATGGCGGTGCACATTGCCATCCCAGCACTTGAGAGGCTGAGGCAGGAGGGACACCATGAATTCGAGGCCAGCCTGGGTTATGTAGAGACTTCAAGCCCAGCCAGAATCACAGAGTAAGACCCTGTCTCAAAAAACAAGAGTAAGTGCAAAATTCGAGAAATAAACAATTCATGTTTTAAATGATTTTTGTTGCAGGATATTGTCACGATCGTCTTACCATTACTTCATGTTGTCCATCTTTTTTCTTCTCCCTGTGGTACTGTAGATGGGACCCACGGCCTCTGCACTAAGCTCCAGCCATGTTCCTTCCTTCCTTCCTTCCTTCCTTCTTTCCTTCCTTCTTTCCTTCTTTCTTTCTTTCTCTCTCTCTTCTTTTCTTTGCTTTTTTTCTTTTCTTTCCTTCCTTCCTTCCTCCCTTCCTTCTTTCCTTACATTCTTTCTTTCCTTATCTGTGTGCATTACCACTTAAAGCAGGATGTGACCTGGGCATTCCATTCCCATCCACAGGCCTTGTTCCGAATTATTTTCCTAACAGCACTGCAGCACATCCAGGAAGTTTAGCTTATTCCTCTAAACAATATACTGGAAAACAAGCCAAAGGCAGTTTCTGCCATCAGGTTTCAGTTTAACAGACTTCTTTCTAAAAGCCCAAGACAAGCAGAATTGAAATTACAGGGGAAAATTTTTGAAAAGTAGCACCAGGCTGAGGATATGGCTCAGTGGCACAAGTGCCTGCCTGGCGAGAGCAAGGTCCTGAGCTTGATTCCCAGTACAAAAAAAAAAAAAAAGTAGCACCTACAAGATGAAAACTCAAGCTATTTAGCAAATATTCCTCTACACACGAAGCTATCTCCACACTTCAGAGAGCAAAGATTTGGTCTACCAAGGAACCCGGTTCGATAACTGCATACTTCAGACCTCACAAATCAACAGCACGCAATGTCTCACCACAAGCTTCTCATCCTGTTAACGTAAACCAAGGGGAAACAAGCAAATGCATCTCTAGCTCTGAGAAAGTATCACAGTATCACTTAAAAGTAGAAAGAAGCCGTGATTGTGCCACAGGGACTTAGACGCTCACAAAGAACCCCTGAGAACGCATAGTACCAGAGGGGATGGAAGCAGAGCTCTAGGCGAGCCCACAGTTCTGGTTCTGCCGCCAGAACTCAGTCGACTTCTGTCCCTGCGTGGCATGGTCTCCTTTGAGCACAGGCGTCTCTTCCCTGGCAGCAGCAGCGGGCCGCCCTCATCAGTGCCCAGTCCCAGCCCGATCGCCCCGTAAATCCTGTCCACGTGTGTCTGCGGTCCTCCAGGCTGCAGCCAGTGGGCAGCAGCGTGGTGTCATAAAGTAAGACCACCAACCCTTACAGACTGGACTTTCTCCTCAGCCTCGGCCTTTGACCTGCAGGCTCCGCACGGGCACGGCCACAGTTCCCCTCCTGTGCTCCATGCTTCCTGACCCACGCGGCGCTGCCTCTCGGGACTCGGGCCCTCGTGAATCCCTCCACCCCAGCCATCCAGCATATGTGCTTGTGACAGTACCGCACTGGACGCAGACCTTTCTCTCCAAGACGTCATTCAGGATCTTGCAGAGGTTTTCATTTTTTTTTTTTTTTCCGGGACCGGGGATCGAACTCAGGGCCCTAGTGCTTAGCGGCAAGCACTTAGCCCACTGAGCTGTACCTCCAGCCCCTTGCAGAGGTTTTCAAACTTTGCCTTTTCTTCTTCCTGTCTTTCTCCATCTTCCGGAGGCCCCCAGCCCTCTGTGCTAACTGATGCCGCTGCCCCCTCAGGCCCCTCCAGCTGTTGGACGCAGCACGCTGGGCTGCTTGATCCTATCCGCTGCTTCTAAGCCGCGCTGCCAAAGCTGCTCACCAAGGCCCTGTGCGCTCCCTGCCCGGCCTCACCTGTGACCTAACAGAGGCGCTTCCACCTGCCGCCACCGGTGTGCAGAAGGCCCTGAGCGACGCCACCCATCCCCAAGGCAGGTGTGTCCTGGCATAACGGCTCTGGAGGCTTCTCCTGATTCTGAGGCTTCCTGTGTTCCAGGCTTTCTACCCTAGAAAACCACTCACAGAACCTCGCATCTCCTGCCATTTTGGCGAACGATGCTAAGCACTTTTCGACCAAGTTCTTTATGATGACTTTCAAAATTTTGCTTTGTTGCCACATTTCCCGAGAAATATTCAGAGGGAGACCCTCAGAGCCCACCACCCTGCTGTGAAGTTCAGGGACCCGGGGGTCAGCTCCTCACGGTTACCCAGATGAAAGCTCTGTGGACGAGCAACTCAGCGGTGCCGCTCTCTTTTCCCGTCCCTTGTAATACTTCAGCTTGTATCTAATTGCTCAGAATTCCGTGGTGGTGCCATATAGTTTTTTTGGTGGCATCAGGAATCGAACTCAGGACCTTGCACTTGCCAGGCAGGTGCTACGCCACTGAGCTACATCCCAGCCTGCTTTCTATTTTAGGTCAAAAGGAGCTCGTCATGGGACAAAAAGAAGAGCTCTGGGTTTTTTGGGGTTTTTTTGAGACAGGGTCTCACTGTGTAGTTCAGGCTGGCCTTCAGCTCACTCTGAGCCCAGGCTGGTGTTGAACCCACAGCAATGCTCCTGCCTCAGCCTCCTGAGTGCGGGGAAGACAGATGTGCGCCACCACGCCCTGCTAAGGGCTCTGAATGCTAACTGTCCTTCAGTGGAAAAACGCTCCACCACCAAGTGACCCCCCCCAGCAGAACCCTCCTCCTCACACTCCTCAACGACAGTAACCTTGCGGCGTTTCTGGGCCGAAGGGCTTCACTCGGTCAGTTCTTGATCACTCTGCCTCTCAGCGGTCTCCTCCTTCCTGTCGCCATCTTTCTTCTCCTCTTCCTCGCGGGAACTGCTCTCTCCCATGGCGGGTCTCCCTCTGTCTCCCTCCCCTCTGTCTTCACCGCCTCCTTTCCCGAGATCGGCACCCGCTTCTTCTCTCGCTCCTTCTGCACAGACAGCGGCATGGGGCAGCCTGCGACCTGAGGGGGTTTTTCACGGCCTCTCTTACTCTTCCTTTTTCCAGGACTCGGCTTGGTCTTCTTTCAGATGCAGGAACCCTTTGTCCCCCGGCCCACAGGTTTGCGGGCGGCGGCCTCGCTGTGGAGGACCTGTGCACTGAAGGCTCCTGGCGGCGTGGTCGCTCGCGTCCTGCTGCTTGGTCACAGTCACTTTCCCAGCCACCGCCGCGGCTGAGCAGACGCCCACAGCAAACTGACCACTCACAGAGTGGTCAGCGGCAGCCGGCAAAGCCTCCATGAAGGCCTCGGCCCCCGGCCTTGGTCATTCCGATCCATCCAGTACCCACATGGGAGGCTGTGAGCTCGCTTGCTTGGAGTAACATTCGCATGCATCTCCTTGCTGGAGTTGTTCACTGGGTTCTGTCTGGCTCTCGTGCCTGATTTGTTTGTTGGGGATTTTGCTTTTGTTTTTGTTTTTTTGAGACAGGGTCTCGCTCTGCACTTCAAGCTGGTCTTGAGCTCACTTTGTAGCCTAAGCTGGTCTTGAACTCACAACAATCCTCCTGCCTCAGCCTCCCAAGTGCTGGGATTACAGGCGCGCACCACCACACCTGGCCAAACGGTCTAATTATTTCAGTATCTCCTGTTTCTTTCTTTCCTTTCTTTCTTTCGGTACTGGGAATTGAACTCAGGACCTTGTGTTTGCCACGCAAAGAGCTGTGCCACTGAGCTATATCCCCAGCCCTCATGCCTGGTTTTGGCCAGAGCATCTAACGAATTTGAAGCCAGCTCCCTCAGTCAGATCCCTGTTTTGGAGTAGAAAATGCTGATCAGGGATATTACCTGGGCCACTTCTACCCAGAAGGTGAAGCCCCCCGCACCACGCCCCTCTGGGCGCTGCTCCTGGGTCCGGGTCTCCTCCGGCACTTTGGCTAGTGACTCAGGGGCTGCGATGCAACAGCACCAGGACATGAGGCAGCTCCTTCTCTGCCTCTCATTTGGAGCCAGGGTCTCGCTGAGCCGCCCGGGTTTGCTCAACTCTCCCCGAGCCAGTTTAGAGCTGAAACCACACTGACAGGCGCGCGGGGAAAGGCAGCATACACAGGGCTCTTTCCAGTCTCGGCTGCAGAGACCCACTGCAGGCTGGGAGGCGGCCCCACACCTCCGGGTGCTACACTCAGTCTTCTCGGAGGGACTTAGGGCAAACACGCTGGAGGCCCATGGATCCCAGATGAGAAAGTGCTCCCAGCCTCCCAGAAAAAAAACGGTTTCCCTCTCAGGCCTTTCCCAGTCCCGGAAGGGCCAGCCGAGCAGGCCTCCGCCCATCAGGGACCTGCCCTTCCTACGGGTGGAGAAGCAGTCAGAGAAGCAAAACCCTGCCAGCTTGGTGGCACACACCTGTCATCCCAGCACTGGGGAGGCTGAGGCAGGAGGACTGCCAGGATTTCAAGGCCGGTGTGGGCTCCAGAGTGAATTCAAGTCCAAGCGAAACTACTCAGTGAGACCAACCCACTCAGGCCCACTTCTGTCCCTCTCTTGGACAGAAGCTTTCTCTCCCTTAGTAAGTATATTCTGCTCTTTAAAAAGCGGGGAGAGGGGCTGGGGATGTAGTGCAGGGAGAAGGTCCTGGTTTCAGTCAACAGAACTGAAAACAAAACACCCAAAACTCTTTCTTTTTCTAGTAATGGAGACGAACCCAGGGTCTTCACACCGAGCTGTATCCTCAGCTTTCTTTTTTTTTTTTTTCAGTAAACTGCTACTTTTTTCAGATTGCTCTTGAACTTGTGATCCTCCTGCTTCAGCCTCCCAGAATGTTGCAATGACAGGTGTGCACCGCGACGCCCAAGCTCAGAGCTTCGAGGCCACTGCCGAAGCTGGGGAACTTCATATAAATTTTATTTATTTATTTAAGGTCTAGCTATGCAGTTCAGGCTGGCCCTGAGCTTATTTTGTAGCCCAGGCGGCCTCAAACTTGCAAAGATCTTCCTGCCTCAGCCTCCCGAGTGCTGGGATTATAGACATGCACCACCACACCCAGCATCATGTAAATTTTGGTCTTTTTTTTTTTTTCCTTTCCGGTATCAGGGATCGAACTCAGGACCTTGCGCTTGCCAGGCGAGCGTGTATGCCACTGAGCTATACCCCCAGCCCCCCATCATGTAAATTTTGAATTGTGTGAATAATCTGTCACCAATGTTTTATTCCACAATCCTGCCCACTTCTAGACTCTGACTGTATATTTCCAAAAAATGCAATTTAACACACACAGAGTCCTCACCTGCCCTTTAGAATGTTGTCCCTAATGAGACCTGTAGGTCATTTGTCCCTGGGCCTCAGTTTTATTATTCACTCAACAAACACTTACTGAGAAGCTAGTAAATTCTAGACACTGCTGAAAGCTGAAAGGACGAGATGTAGAAAATACTGCCAGGCTGAAGAACTCCCTCCCGTTTCTGCGCTTGCTCCAGTAGCTCAGTGTGTCACGGTGTGATTAGACACTCCGCAGGCCAGGCTGGGTCCCGTCCAGAAGCGAGTCCCCTTCAATTCCAATGCTACCACAGGAGCAGAAAGAACGCTTGGTAAAAGCCAGCCTCCCTCTGCTCAGACTCACATCCGGACCGCATAGACCAGTGGTGGCGCGCGTGCTGCAGCGGCCTGTGGATTACCATTGAAAACCCTAAAAGGTTCACCCTCACTGGTAGATACTGCGCAAGGAGCCAGAGCAGACACCGATGAAGGCAGCGCACCGTTCCCTGGACACAGATGGGGTCAAAGCCTCACTGATCCAGATCCGTTCCACCCACAGAGGCCAAATTCACCCTGAGCTGCCCTCCAGCTGCGCCGTGCACCAAGCCGCTTGGGTTGAGTTGTGCTCCTGCCCATTCTACACGGCTTATTCTACGGAGAAAGAAGCGAGTCTTCTCCTGCTGAGACTTCTATTCGTTCTTCCCCTCAGCGTGCATGGTGTGTTTGGTGATCGGTACTGTTGTGTGTTAAGATCTCAGTGTACCTACTGCTGCTGAATACAGACTCAAAAACACTCAAAATTCTACATGTTGCTGGGCATAGTGGTACCTGTCATCCCAGCACTGGGGAGGCTGAGGCAGGAGCATTGCTGTGAGTTGGAGGCCAGCCTGGGCACTATAGTGAGCTCAAGGCCCGCCTGAAATACATAGTAAGACCCCGTCTCAAAAAGATAAACAAAAAAAGCACAAATGGATACATACATAGGGACTTTATATCCTATAACTTTCTAAACTCAGGACTTCTGTAGCTTTTTGTTTGCTTTTGTGTTTTTGGTATATCCCCTAGGATGCTCCAAAAATTACAGTTTTCTGCTGTCTGTCACTTGGTTTCTTAAAGCAATATCGCAAAGTTCTAAAAAGAGTTATTAGGTCTTCTAATTAAAAATGGAAACATTCTACCTTTTAGGGCTTCTTAGTGGCTTTTCACCTTTTTGTTTTTGGTGGTCAGTAGGGATCGAACACAGGGTGCTGGCCTCCCACCCTTGGCCCTTGAAAGGAATTTTTAATACCAATTTCCTAAACAGTTTCCCTTAGCCTGGGAAGCCTGCAGGACAGGAGCGTATTCACAGTGCAACAGACAGCGTAGTCCCCAGCTGGGCTCCAGTGTTCAGCACACAAATTAAACAAGCAGTGGGGGCTGCACCAACAAACTAAGAACTCACCCCACATACTGGATGTACAACTACCACCCCGGCTACTAGGGAGGCTGAGACAGGAGGATTTCCAAATGCAGACCAGCTGGGGCAACTTAGTGAGACTGTCTCAGAATAAGGGCTGAGGAAAAACAAATAAAAAAATAAAGAAAAACAAGGACTGAACACATAGATCAACAGCGGAGCACCCCTCGGTTCAATCCCTAGCTAGGACCGGGAGGGGTCGGTTTAAAGTATCAACGTAAGATGGTGGTGGTGGCGCACGCCTGTCATCCCAGTACTTGGGAGGCTGAGGCAGGAAGATTGCTGTGAGTTCAAGGCCAGTTTGTCTCAGAACAACACAAAACAACAACAATGAAAAGCAATGCCATCATGAAACACAGGTTCCAAATAGTAATATAAAAAATGCAAGCAAAAACCTAAAATGAAAATTTTAAAATGTGCCCTTGTTTGTTCTCTAAGGGGTATAACAATATCAAAACACAACCTTTTATTTAAGGAATGTAGTGTGGCCTCTTTCACAGTGGTGCTGGTGGCGTAACACACGCATTTACCTCAGCGTTCAAATGACTCCCAAAAGACCTGCTCGCAGGAGAAGGTGCCAGGGCAGGAGGGTTGAAAGTTCGAGTCCAGCCTTGGCAACTTTTTCTTCCCTTGGCAATTTAGCAAGATCCTGTGTCACGGTTCTGAAAGGGCTGAGCTTTTGGTCCAGTGTGAAGGCCTCGGACCCACACATGGAATACATATGCATACATACATACCACATACTCAATATATACATAAAATTATACTGGGCCCTCGTGTGTGTGTGTGTGTGTGTGTGTGTGTGTGTGTGCGCGCGCGCGCATGTGTGTCTCCCCCACCCCTGCCAGAGCAGAGAGACTGAGAACCAAACCAGGGCTTTGCACCCGCAAAGCAAATGCTCTACCACCTTGGCTCCAAGATAAAGCCCTGCCCTCTTTATTTTACTTTTGAGACAGGGACCTATTAAGTTCCTAAATTGCCTAGGCTGGACCCCAACTTGAGATCCTCCTGCCTCAGCGTCCTAGAGCGCCAGATAACAGGTGCGTGCCACAATGCCTGCTCCGCCTGCCTCTCAGGCGCCCCGGACCCTGAGCTCCTCTCCTCGGCCGTCGCCCAGGCCTTGCTCTGTAGTTGGCCCGGTCTGCCCGCCTTCCTTGCTTCACCCGCTCTCAGCCCCTGCATAACCCGCGCTTGGCTCCTGCTGCCCCCCATCCTGCCTCCATCCAGGGGAGCTCGGCATTGTCCCCCGCCACGGCCAGGCCGTCCCAGCTGGCTGCACCGTGCAAACCACGACCTCCTGCTCCTCACGCCCACTGGCCGTGGAAATAGAAGCCATGGGCGCTGCTTCCGGGCTGTGTCAGCCTCATGCCCACACACACCCTCCCGCCTCTTCCTGGGCCGAGGCTTCCTTCCGGCACCTAATCCCGCCTCCCTCACATTCCACCAGTCTTCAGCCCTGGCCCCTCAGCGTCCCGCGGGGTGTCGTCTGCTGTGCTCTGGGAGCCAGGCCCCCTCTCCTTTATGACAGGGTTTCTCAGCCTTTTCAAATCAGAGGGGCTTTCGCCTTTGGTGGACAATGTTCTTTGGATTTACAAAGCTACGACAGCGTTGCCTGTTGGGAGCGGCTGAAGCTGGAAATCAATCATGCAGGCAGGACAAACTGGCGGAGAACAGGGGACCCTCGAACCCTGTAAACGAGCTGTTGCAGCTTGTTGGCTGGTTGCTGGGTAGAGAGGTTGAGACTGACATCAACCTCTCGAGGGTAGAAATAAAGGCTCCACGTTCTTGGGCAGTTCTCCCATCGGGAGACAGAGGACCTCCATGGGACCCCAAGATTGCCTCTGGTCTGTTTTCCTCATCCCCACCCCCGCTTTTCCCCAGGACCACGAGGAGCCCCAACGAGTCCTGACAGTTACCATGGGAACAAAGTGGGCTGAAATATAGTCGTGACAGCGGAGCATGGTGGCGCCCACTTGTAAGCCCGGCACTCGGGAGGCTGAGGCAGGAGGATCGCTGTGAGTTTGAGGCCAGCCTGGGCTACGTAGTGAGTTCAAGGCCTGAACTGCATTGCAAGCCCGTTTCCAAAAATAGAGAAAGAAAGAAAGGAAACAGCCGTACCAGACTCACAGGGTGGCAGGCAGGTTTACTGTGAGGTCTGAAGTTGTCTGGGCAGATTCCAGGTCCCGGCGGCCACTGTCACCAGCCCTGCAGGACCCCCTAAGCCCGCCCCGAAAAGGCAACACCACCAGGGTGGCCGTGAGGCGCCCACGCCAGCCCCGGCCGGCCGGCAGCCAAGCGCTCTTCAAGAAAGAGGAAACTAGAGACAGAGCCCTTCTTGGACGGACCCCCGGCCGCACGCCTTGGCCAGGCCCTCTGCAGCGGGCCGGAGAACAGCACAGCACAGGACAGCAGAGGCAGGCCCAGGAGTGCTCCCGGGAGCGGGCTGCGCAACCCCACAGCCGGCAGGAGGCAGCTGCCTGTCCAGATGGAAAGAGCAAACCCGATCTCTGCACACAGCAGCTCTGAATAAATTCCGTGTGAACTGGAAACTAGGGAGGCAGCGGCGCCAGCCCAGAGCCAGGAAGCGGCACGGGGGCTGGCCGGCGGGAGTCGGGTGGGGAAGGCCGCCTTAACAAGGTGGGAAGTGTGCAGGGCATCAAGGGTAATACGGAAGCTGAGCCAGGCATTGCACACCTGTGAGCCCAGCACTCGGGAGGCTGAGGCATGAGGATCACCAGGGGTTCAAGGCCAGCCTGGGCTACATATTGAGACCCTGTCTCAAATAAAGAAACAAACAGCTGGGCATGGTGGCGCATGCATGTAATCCCAGCTGGAGGCTGAGGCAGGAGGATCCTTGCAAGTTTATAGCCACCCTGGGCTACAAAGTGAGCTCAAAGCCAGCCTGAACTTCATAGCAAGACCCTATCTCAAAAAGACGAAAATAAGAAGCAAACATACAAATCAATAAATGAGAGGAGAGGAGCTCAGGGTCGGGGGCGCCTGAGAGGCAGGCGGAGCGGGCATTGTGGCGTGCACCTGTCGTCTGGTGCTCTAGGATGCTAAGGCAGGAGGATCTCAATGAAAAGATCGATCACTTTGCATTAAAATAGAAATCACATACACACACACACACACACACACACACACACACACACACGCACAAAGCTGGGCATGGTGGCTCACGCCTGCACTCCCAGCACTTAGGAGGCTGAGGCAGGAGGATCATTGCAAGTTCGAGATTAGCCTAGGTTACAAAGTGAGCTCAAATCCAGCCTGAACTACATAGTGAGACCTGGTCTCAAAAAGACACACACACAAAAAGAAATCATGCCAGGTGTCGTAGCACACATCTGTAATCTCATCACTTGGGAGGCTGAGGCAGGACGATTGTTGTGAGTTTAAGACCAGCCTGGGCTACGTAGTGAGCTCAAGGCCAACCTGAACTGCATTGTGAGATCCTGTCTTGAAAAAGGCAAAATAAAATTTAAAAAATAAAATAAAAAATAAATAAATAAACAAAATGGAAATCACAGGCGGGGCTCTAGATCAGTCACATGTGGGAAGCCCTGAGTTTGATCCCCAGCTCTGCATACATAAATGAATAAGTACAGTAATAAAATATTCTCTATGACAAAGGACACAATTTACAACATGTAAGACAAGCTGTAGACTGAGATAAGGGTCAATTGACGGACTGTCTCAAAATACCTAAGAAACAACCCACAAGAAAATGGACAAGCCAGGCGTGGTGGTGCACGCCTGTAATCTCAGCACTAAGGAGGCTGAGGCAGGAGGATCATTGCAAATTCAAGACCAGCCTGAGCTACAAAGTGAGCTCAAGGCCAGCCTGAACAGCATGGCAAGACCGTCTCAAAAGACAAAAACAAAAACCAAACAAAAAAACAAAGTTCAAGTCCTGCCAGGGCAACTGAGACCCTGCTTCAAAATAAAAAGTAAAATGCTGGTGGCACAACTTAATGGAATATTACCTAGCCTTCAAAAAGCAATCTGACACAAGTTATGAAGCGCAGGAACCCTGAGAGTCTCCGGGACACACAGGAGGAGTCAGGCCGAGGGCCAGGCCTTGCAGGCCAGGGGCTGGGCGGGGGCGGGAAGCGGCCCTAGGGTTCCGAAGCTGAAAGCGTTCTGGACCTGACTTGGTGACGGAGGGCGGTACACAAAGTCCTCAAGCGGCAGAACTAAATGCTTCTGGCGGTTGCGGGGTAAAGCTTGTGCGGTGTGCACGGTGACAGCGTGACAAACCAGAGATCTAACGGAAGGAAGCTGGCGAGGCAGCAGGTGGCTCCCCTAGGCCTGCAGGTGACCCGCACTTGCACGCCGGCGCCCACCCTGCGCTGCCCCCGGCCACTAGCCGCTGACTCAGCCCAGGCTCCGGCGCAGGCGCAGAGGGACGGGAGAGGGCGTGTGCCTCGCTCTGCGCCTGCGCGAGTCCGGGGCGCAGCTGCGGGAAGATGCCGCGGGGCCGCGAGCCCCCACACTGCACACGCGCAGACCCGGCCGCGAGCGCGCGACCCGGGGCCGGGCGGGCGGAGCCGCGATGCCCCGGGAGATCATCACCTTGCAGCTGGGCCAGTGCGGCAACCAGAGTGAGCGGCCGGCCTGGGGCTCGGGGTGACGGCGGGGTCCGCGTTCCTGCCGCTCCAGCCCGCCTCTCCTCCCTCGCAGTCGGCTTCGAGTTCTGGAAGCAGCTGTGCGCCGAGCATGGCATCAGCCCCGAGGGCATCGTGGAGGAGTTCGCCACCGAGGGCACCGACCGCAAGGACGTCTTCTTCTACCAGGTGCGGGCGCAGCGCGGGGCGCGGGCCCGGCCCGGCGCGGCCACCCCGGACTGACACCGGCCTCCCGGCAGGCGGACGACGACCACTACATCCCGCGCGCCGTGCTGCTGGACCTGGAGCCGCGCGTGATCCACTCCATCCTCAACTCCGCCTACGCCAAGCTCTACAACCCCGAGAACATCTACCTGTCCCAGCACGGTGGCGGCGCCGGCAACAACTGGGCCCGGGGCTTCTCTCAGGTGTCCGCCGCGCCGGGGCCGGGCCCTGGGTCCAAGGGACCGTAAATAAGAGCCCAGTGCATGCCCTGAGCGGGGGGACATGGGCAGCCGGCACACTCCCGGCACGGCAGGTCCGGCAGGAAGAAGCATTGCTGTTAACTTTTTTTTTTTTTTTTTTTTTACGGTACTGGGGATCGAACTCAGGACCCTGCGCTTGCTAGGCAAGCGCTTATTCCACTGAGCTATATCCCCAGCCCCTGGAAGAAGCATTTTGGGTTGGGTGCTGCAACCCAGAAGCCTGGGTTGAGGGTTCTGGTCGATGTCACTCCAGTGCATCAGTGTCCCAGGTGGGGCTCTTAAGAGAGAGCCTTCCACCTCACCCTCCCTCCCACCTCCATACAGGGGGAGAAGATCCATGAGGACATCTTTGACATCATAGACCGAGAGGCAGATGGGAGTGACAGTCTGGAGGTGAGATTCTCCCCTGCCTCGGTATGTCTGGGAAGAGAGGCTGCTAAGGAACCCCAGCGGCCTGAATCTGTGATTGAAGAGGCGATTCAATGCAAAACCCAGTTTTTGGGCTGCATGTGGTGGTGCAGGCCTGTGATTGCAGTATTTTGAGAGGCTGAGGCAGGAGGATTGCCAGTTTGAGCCCAGCCTGGGCAATGACTTAGTAGGTGATTTAGTAAGACCCTATCTCTAAATTTAAAAGTTAAGGGGAAAAAAAACAGCATGAAAAGATAGCTCAGTGCAAAAGCCCTGGGTTTAATCTATAGCACTACAAAATAGGTAGATAGATAGATAGATAGGTAGGTGAGCAGGCAGGATGTGGTAGTACAGGCCTGTAATTCTATCACTGGGAGGCTGAGGCAGGAGTGCAACTTTGAGCCCAGTTTGGAGAACTTACCATTTCGTGAGAGTCTGTCTCAAAATAAAAAATAAAACAAAGCCCAGGGATGTAGCTCAGTACAAAGGATCCAGACTCAATCCCCAGTACTGCAAAAAAATCAGTCACTCAGTGAATACAGGACGGGACTGAAGCTCAGCACGGCGTAGCTGGTGAGGAAGGTGTACTCCTCGTCCTCCAGGAGGTCATAACCTGGGTGGTGGCAGTGCCTTAGACGTGAGTCACTTGGCTGATGCCTGGCTCTGGACCGGCCCATGGAGCCTCTGGCCTGGGCGGACACAGGAAGCTTGAGACGGGTGTGGGGAGCGGGGAAGGGACACCCTGAGGCTCCCAGCTCCTGGCTGCTCTCTGCATCTGTCCCTCGCAGGGCTTTGTGCTGTGTCACTCCATCGCGGGGGGCACGGGCTCCGGCCTGGGCTCCTACCTCCTGGAGCGGCTGAATGACAGGTACACCCTCGCCCTCGCTGGAGGACGATGTTGACCTAGGTCCCTGGGTAATGACTTTCTTTTTCTCTTGAGTGTGAAGGGCTGCCATTACCCCGGCAGCCATAGGGACACACTCAGCAGGCCACATCCGAGGAGTGGGAGCCCGAGGAGCGGGAGGCCACACAGGGAGGAGCCTGGGCACTGTGACTGGCCCTGCTCCTTTCTCCTCTCGTCCCTGTGGACCGGGCTCAGGGCCCTTGGGAAGGACCGGTCCCTGATGTCCCTAGAGAAGAGAGACTGGCAGTCCCGGGGTCCATCCGCCCCACTGTGCACCGCCCCCCTCTCCTTCCTTCTCAACTCCAGGTATCCTAAGAAACTGGTGCAGACCTACTCGGTGTTCCCCAGCCAGGACGAGATGAGCGACGTGGTGGTGCAGCCCTACAACTCCCTCCTCACGCTCAAGCGGCTGACGCAGAACGCGGACTGCGTGGTGAGTGCCTGCCTGCTCCTCAGGCCCCGTCTCTCCTGTCCCAAGCCCAGACCACACAGAGGATGGGCCTGACCAAACCATGCTGGGTGGACTGGATGGAGAAGTAAGATTTTTTTTTTTTTTTTTTTTTCCGGGACCGGGGATCGAACTCAGGGCCCTAGTGCTCAGCGGCAAGCACTTAGCCCACTGAGCTGTACCTCCAGCCCGAGAAGTAAGGTTTTGACCTCCTCCTGGCTCCCCGTCCTCGGAGGCAGCAGGACTCCCAGTGGAGTGGATGCACCCTAGCCTACCTCAAAGTCTCTCTTTGCCCCCTCGTGTTTGAACTCTCAGATTAGAGTCCCCCACAGCCTCCCCAGTTAACAGCAGAGACTTTGTGCATATTTCAGGTCGTTAAATAGACTTTTTGAGACAGGTTCTTGCTCATGTTGTTCAGGCTGGCCTTGGACTAAGTAACCAGCATTAGCCTTGTCCTCCAGGTGATCTTCCTGCCTCAGCCTCCTGAGTGCTGGAAAGACAACTGTTCACCACTATAACCAGCTAAATATACTTTCCTGATTGATTGGTTCTGGTGTGGGGGCTGGAAGCGAGGGCCTCAAGCTCACTAAGCACATGCCTGGTCTGTATTTAATGATTCTCTGCACTAGGCTGGAGGTCGAGCAACGCCCAAGGCAGGCGCTCTGAGGCACACTGGGGCAGGGGCACACTTGCTTAACATCCCT
This sequence comes from Dinomys branickii, assembly GCA_004027595.1. NCBI lineage: Eukaryota > Metazoa > Chordata > Mammalia > Rodentia > Dinomyidae > Dinomys > Dinomys branickii. Next base: position 25,290 of record PVLD010024223.1, read on the forward strand.
ATGGTCCAAAAGGCGCTCTGCTGCTGCGAGACCTACTTTCCTTCACCAGCGAACAGGCCCACTTCCGGGTGTGGGAGCTGGGGCACCAGGGCTCTGCTTCTGTTCGGGTCTCCTTTCTCCTCCTGTGGCCCCCTCTGTCCCCAGGTGGTGCTGGACAACACAGCCCTGAACCTGATCGCCACAGACCGCCTGCACATCCAGAACCCGTCCTTCTCCCAGATCAACCAGCTGGTGAGCCGGTGCTCGGGCCCCACATGGGACCACCAGGGAGGTGGTCCCCCCCGCCAGGCCGTGACACCACGCCCACCCCCAGGTGTCCACCATCATGTCGGCCAGCACCACCACCCTGCGCTACCCCGGCTACATGAACAACGACCTCATTGGCCTCGTGGCCTCTCTCATCCCCACGCCGAGGCTGCACTTCCTCATGACTGGCTACACGCCCCTCACCACGGACCAGTCGGTGAGCGCCCCGGCCCGGCGGGGGCGGCCCCTTCTCGGCCCCTGGCCCTGCTCCTGCTCCTGCTCCTGCTCCTGCTCCTGCTCCTGCTCCTGCTCCTGCTCCTGCTCCTGC
>PVLD010024224.1:0-25855 GCA_004027595.1 Dinomys branickii
AAAAAAAAAAAAAAAAAAAAAAAAGACATGTAGACTACAGTCCTGGCCAACTTCTGAGTCTCTGCATTTAGCTGAAAATTGAGCATGCTGTGAATTAAAAACTATAAGGATGTCCACTACTTAGCGGTCAAACTTGCTGCCATGTTTTTTGATGGGAACCTCCTAAAAGATATCTCCTATTTTAAATCCAGGGAGGTCAGGCAAATTGTTGTGGTATACGAAGTGGGGTTATAGCTCCACTGCTTTTGCCAGCCACCTGTTTCCCAGATTCTCTTAAGCTCTCTGGTCTGGTTTGGGCTAGTAGCTCAACTTCCAAAAGCTTCTGTGATACCTTTTGCTTCCTGCAATTGTAGCACTTCTTATGCTGTACAATGTTTATTCATTTCTGTGTGTGATGACAACAAAGATGTCTTTCTCTTTTCTTAGTACCAGGAATCAAACTCAGGACCTTGCACTTGCCAGGCAGGCACTGTGCAATTGAGCTATATCCCTGGCCCACGAGCTAAGATTTCTGAGAGCTTAGAGCTGTTCTTGATCTAGATATAAGTTAATTAGGGCCCAAACTGGAGTTTTGAGATTTCCTCACAAATATCTCACAAGAGTCCAGTGTAGATGATAGTGGTAGTGACCACGTGTTTCTATAACTGGTGAACTATTTGCCACCCCACTTTTCTTGATTGACAGTCTCCAGCAGGTGTGTTCTCATCTTTACCCTGCTGCCCTAGAAATCTGGCGGCCAGTGCAGAACAACCTATCTTTCAGTGAATTTTGTGTTAGGTACCTTTGTTTCCACCCAGCCCTGAGATCTGGTGAGATGATGCATGCTGCCTCCAGACAGGCACTTCCAGGCATGTCTGGAGCCCAAATTATATGTTTGTCCAAGCAACAACACCAGATAAAAATCTTATCCTTACTTAACTGAAAAAAGAAGAAGAGGGCCCTTGACTTAGGCAAGAGCTTATATTTGAGAGGCCACACAATATATAGAGGTAGAATCTATGACCTCTGCTTACCTTTTAAGCAGCTCTCTCCTGAGTTTAAAAAAAAAAAAATTGACAAGGAACCTATCAATCTTAAAGCCTTACATTACTGGGCCTAAAGATGAACTGTAGGATGATTATTATTAACTTCATCTACTCTGAAAGAAATTCTTTGAGAGACAGAATGCAGGGGAGTATAGAATTAAGAGAATTAACCACAGCTTAGCTATTGTATCTTAAAGTTCCAGAAGAAATCTCCAACTGAGCCCATGGCATAACAATGCTTTCAATTGGATTACAAACATGCATGAGTTAAGATAGGCTCTTATCCCTCGTTTACCATGCTACTCTCAGACCTCTTCTAGATAGACAGAAAATTTAGGCAGGGAAGACTGCCGTCCAAGTCCCAAGGTGCTTAGTAAATTTGTTAGAAGATCTAGTTTCCACTCTTTTTATTGAAATATAAAATTTAGATGATTTTAAAGTAATATATTTTGAATAAAAGAAAAGCACACAAGTCATAAAAATACAACTCTATGAAATTTCACAAAAGGAACACACCAATGTCATGAAATAGAACCCAAAGCTATAAATCAAATACTTCTTCCTGCCTCCAGGAGAAGTTACTATGCTGAACTCCAGCCTCAAAGATTAGTTTTACCTGTTTTGGACTCTATGTAAGAGATTGTACAAGGGCTGGGGATATAGCTCAGTGGAATAAGCGCCTGCCTGGCAAGTGTAAGCTCCTGAGTTTAATCCCTGGTATTGAAAAAAAAAAAAAAAAGAGATTGTGCAAGAATGTATATATTCATATTCTCTGTCTCTCTTTCTCATACATATATCTTTGGCCATGGATTTCAACATTAAACTTGTGAGATTCATTGCTGTCGATGCAGGTACCATTATTTCATTCAGTTTTAGAATATTGCACATATATGCTATAGTCTACAACACAATTTACTCATTCATATTATTTTTGATGAACATCTGTGTTGTTTTCAGTTTAAGGCTGTTATGAAAAATACTTCTGTGAACATTTATAGACCTATTTATGGTGAACGTGTATATACTTGTAGCAATGGAACTCTTAGGTATGAGGACATGCAAGTGTTCAACTTTAGCAGACATCACTAGTTTTCCAAAGTGATTATATCAATTTATCCTCTCAATGATAGTGCAAGAGAGCTCAATGTGCTTTACCTGTCACCAGTACTTGATATTATTCCTTTTTCCTTTTAACCATTTGATGAACCTATCTTATTGTAGTTTCAATTTACATTTCTCAGATGACTATGCAAGTTGAGCACTTCTTCATATGCTTATTGCTTATTTGGAGGTCATTTTTTATTTTTTGTAGAGCTGGAGAGTGAACCCAGGGCTGCCTGCATCCTAAGAATACACTCTGCAACCATTTGGATCTGCATGGTTTAGGACATGTTCCCAGTTCAGGTGATATCTGACATTATTCTTGTGAGCTGATTAAGTCTATGGACTCAAACTGAGAAAGATTCCACTGGTTTTCTTTTTAACCTCTGCTCTCCCCTAAGAGAAAAGGAATTAAGATGTGTTATGTACAGGTACCACCTCTGTGAACATTATGTACTGCAAACATGTAAGAGGCAAAATAAATGGATAATATTAAAACAAAAAACAAAACAAAAAAATACACTCTAATACTGAGCTACATTGCCAGCTTAGATATCCTCTTTTGAGAAGTGCCTGTTAAAGTTTTGCACATTATTATATTGAATTTTATTTTAAAAACTGATCATCTTCTATTGATTTGTGTTTTGTATTTTCTGGATGTATCCTTAGTTGGAGATAATATATGCATAGTGTATATATGTGATATGTGCATTATGTTACATACTATATGTATTATATCACATATTATAAAGTACACTTTGTGCTTGTCTTCTTACTCCAGTAATAGTGTCTCTTGATAATTGGAACTTTTAATTTTAATTAATTCTATTTATAATTTTTTTCTTCTGTAGTTATGCTTTTTGCAAAATGGTATCTATGGAGAGAAAATCTTTTTTCTCTAGGAGAAACCCCAGGGTTATCATCAGTAGTTTTAGATGGCTAGTCATCCAACCTTTGTCTTTAAGGTATTTTCTTGCTTTGTTTGCTTGACTTTTTCTTTCCTGACCTTTTACTTAGTAATGTTTGACTTTGTTTCACTTAAACCAGCACATTATATCTCATTGGTCATTGGGTTGGATTTCTCAGTCTTAGTTCTGATCTAATTGACCAAACTTGCCAATCACTCACTCTAATGAGGCAGTGTCCATATCCCTATCTGTAATTTTACCTTCAACCTCTTTTCTGGTTATGAATTTGCAACAGCTGTTGGCCTAGTTGTCTACGCTAAGTGCAGTTTAGAAGGGAACATTCTTTTATTTAGAATATACCCTGGCTGTCCCAGTTTTGACTTTGGCATTTCAAATTTAGGTGAATTTAAAGATCAGAGACCCTGTCAAAGATTTTCCTGCACCGAATTAATTTCAATATAAATGACTGTTAGCCAAAAGAATGTAAAAAGAGAATTCCAAGGGAAGCTAAGAACATGGCTTTAGTCCAAGCAATAGCCACATCTTTCTGTATTAGGAAAGGCATTATTGATACTTCTCTGTGGGCAAACATTAAAAAGAAAATAGACATAAAAAACAGAAAACCAGATTCTTCCGGTAAGATGGTGACTTATGGTAAGCAGCAGAGAAAGATTTTCTTGGAGGATTGCCACCTAGATACTAGAATAGAGCAACATGAGAAAGACAAGAAGGAGAGAAATGGGTGCCCTGGTGCCATGGACCCAGGAAAGATCTGAAACGGGAATTGAAGCCCTCAGAAATGACCAACAAGGCCTCTCCTGGAGAAAAAGCTCAGGGCCGCCACGGCGCAGTTAGAGGAAGAGGAGGCGGAGAAGAAGGGAGTCACCGCTCCATACACACCCCAGCCGCTCCCGCATTCCGGCACTGGCAGCTTCAGCCTCGGAAGTCCCTGCCTGTGGAGACCTACCGACTCGTCCAGGAGAGAGCGAGCCCTGAGAGCTGGTCCACGACCGGAGAGGAGAGGAGAAAGCGCGGCTCGGAAGGGAAGCAGCGGCGGTCGGAAGGTGTGGTCGAGTCCAGTGTGAGGACGCGAAGATACGACAGCCACAGAAGCAAAATCCCCACTCTGCAGAAACCTTTCTAATCAGTGCCCTGAGGCAGGGCGGAGACAAGGCAACCAGTGAGCAGCCCACCAAATCCAGCTCTACGCCTGCCCGGAGGATATGGCCTCATACCTCTCCAAGGTGTGAGCAAATATCAGCAGAGAGTAGCGGAAGCAACCCCAGGGCCACAGTAATTCCCAGGGATCCAGCCATAAAACACGTGGGGGCTGGAGCTCAACAATAAGAGCTGCAGACGGAGGTGGGTCACACGGCCCCACGCCCTTCTCACTCCAACACCAAGCAGGAAGCACGAGCTGAGTTACCGGGCTTCAGCTCCCACCCTGAACTCCCTCTCTGAGCAACATGAGACTCGGGGGCCATTCATCATGTGTTTCCGACAACAATGGGCTGAGTCCACGGACTTCAGGACTCACCCTGAACTACTAACACGAGCAACAAGAGAGTGTTCACACTGCTTGCATATATGAACCTTGTAAGAACCCACAGCGTCAAACTACACGAAAAGCAGCAGTCCTGGAGCCTGAGAGACGACATACTCTACACAGCAGACCCGAGAAAATCCTCCAGTTCTCTCCTAGAACTAGTAACTATACTTAGTACACACCCTGGACTACCACAGTGAGCACAGGTGGGGGAGACCTCAAGCTGTTTGTGCCCAGCAGTGTAAGTGCACCCAATGCCCAGCGGCAAGGGGCGGGGAATGGCAACACGAGATGGAGAGGTGGGAGGAGGCGAAGGCATGGAATTAAAGTGCAGACCGGCTTCTCTAATTGGGTGGCAGCTAGCTCAAGGCTGGAGAGGGGCCAATGTTCAGGGCATAGGTCTCTTATCAGGAAAGTCACATTTTAAAATTGATCTACTCTTCTATTCTTTTACGAGTATCTTTTTTTTTTTTTGTGGTACTGGGGATTGAACTCAGGACCCTGCGCTTGCTAGGCAAGCGCTTATTCCACTGAGCTATATCCCCAGCCCCTTCGAGTATCATTTTGTCCTAACCACTTCAGCTTTATGGCAAATCTTGAGGTTGATCACTGTCAATCTTCCCATGCGTTCTCCTTCACTTTGTTTTCAGAAACATGCAACAGACTTTCCTTTAGTTTTATTTGCCATTATTTTAACACATGGCAACTCTGCTGAGAGTCTGGATAAATCATATTTAATGTTTTAACCTAACACACAGAGTGCCATAGGCATATAGGGCTAATCATCTGATAATATCTGCCATACTGTGGGTATCAAGAAAACTTGAAGGCCTGTGGCGACACTGGGGAGCCCACAATGTACCCTGTAAATGAATCAGACTGCCATAAATAAAAAGATGTCAATAGTTGTTACAGTTTCAGTTTAGAATGTTCTTGAAAGCCTCATGTGTTCACAGAGAGGGTTACTGTACTGGGTGATTAGTGTACTGGGTGATCAGTGTACTGGGTGATGTAGCTGACTAGAAGCGGGGCCTGGCTGGAGGTGGGTCACAGGGAGTGTGAGCTGGAAGGATATGTTCTCATCCCTGGGTCCTTCCTTCTCTCCCCGCTTCCTGACCACCACGATAGTAACAGCTTTCCTCCAGGGCAGGGTCTTCCACCGTGCCCTGTCTGCCTTGGACAGAAAATGTAAGCTGAAGCAAACGTTTCTTCCTTTAAGTTGTGGGTGTTGGGTATTACGTCTCAACAATGAGGGAAGTGACTAATACATAAAATATTTCCCCCGATAAAACCCTACGGCCCAAACCCAAAAGTATAACCAACAACTTCTAAAGTAGCACCTTCTGGGGCTGGGGATATAGCTCAGTGGAATAAGTGCTTGCCTGGCAAGCACAAGGTCCTGAATTCGATCCCTAGTACCGCAAAAAAAAAAAAAAAAAAAAAAAGTAGCACATTCTCTCAACCAGAGTCCCCCAGCCCCACCCACCCACGGCCCTGACAATGGGGAACATAGAATGTGGAAGGTGCCGAAGATGAGGAAAGACTGAAAGACCCCACCATACTCTCCTTTCCCACTGAAAGTCTCTGGAGCAGGTAGAGCAGGTCTGATGTGAGAAGTCCAAAATTGGACAGAGGCATAATGTTTGAATTGTGTTGTGCTGTTTGTTCTCTTTCATCTTTTTAAAAATATAATAAATCATGAGAAAGTAATGGAACGTACTGAGAGAATGTGGGAGGGCAGGACGGTGTTACTTTGTGATGACTCATAGGTCTTCTTGGTGCTCATAGGGTGGGAAGACTTTTCACTGCCACAGAGATGTTGGATCTTCTAAAGGAAAATGTAAGAAATATAGTACCTAGGTTCTGCAGGACAGGAGAAAATCCTGTACTTGGATTTTGGGGAAACTGAATCAGAATAGTAAATTCTAGTCTGTCGCTGGCTGACCTTGCGACCTCTCTCCAGCCATGGATTCCTACCTTAAAATAAAGCCGATAAAGGGAAAATGATTGTAATAGATATAGATACCTCCCGAGAGGGCTGTCTCACCAGGTTCCCTCCTTTCTCAGGAACTAGCCTCCGATGCATAGGTGTGTGTAAGATCTGAGTCGCGTGACCCAGCCTCCCAGAGCAGCAGCGGGACGTATTTCCCACGCCAGGGTAGCTGGTCTGCCCTGGCAACATCGAATAGGAGAGCCCAAGGCTGAGGGGTGTTGGCTTTATTCCCAGTCACTGAGAGAAGCCTGTCCTCACCTGCTGCTGGTCTCAGAAATGCTCTGCTTCTTGCTCTTTTGGGGGCCTTAACTGTTCATTTTCACTTTTGTAAGATTCCCTGGTAGCCTTTCAGTAAATTTCTCACATACCTATGCTACTTGTACTCCAAGGTATATTTGTTTTTAAAGCAGCCGCTCAGCTTTCAAAATTCTAATGTTCTGTGACTTTATGGTGCCCCTTACATTGGGTATATTGTAACCACAAGCGTTAACCGCAGACCCCTGGCAACTATGGCATTGGTCGGTGACTGCAGTTCTGACAGTCCTTACCCTGATGAAAATTAGAGATAGTCCCTCTGATAACATAAGAGTTTTAATCAGGTAAATTTGTCCTTGTTGTGCACGAGACTATTTTTAGTTCAACAGTCACAAATAAACATGCAAAGTCATGTTTCCCAAGACACAATGTCAGTGGCACTATTATTAGACACATGCTAAGTCTGAACAGTTTAGTGTGTACTTGGGTTAGTTTATGACTAACCAGCATGAGGCAATATCTCATTGTACTGATCGAACTGAATGTGCTGGATATTTTGAGGGCAGGTGGTGCTCTGTGGTTAATTCTCCTTGATAATCCTGAACATTAAAAGAAGTTAAATTCAAAGTACACATGTTCTGTCTTGTATGCTACACATTATTATAATATAATCTGATATAGTGCAGTTATCAAGTGCCTGTCAAAATAAGTTTACAGAAATGCCTCACCAGAATATTATAGTTTAGAAGGGCAATTTAACTTTTGTTAAAACTTTTGTTAAAACTTCCTAATTATGGATTCTTGACGGTGCTTTAAAAAGTTATTGTAATGTATTTCCCAGAGTGAAAGGCATGCCACTCAGTGGCTAAAAAGCAGTATTGCAAGAAATAAGTGGCTAGGATTTCATTAATCACACTGAATGTCAGGACATTGCCACTTGGGCTAGGGAGATGCAAGAGCAAGCTGAGACTAAGAAGGGTTATGAGAGTTATTTTAATCTGGTGATTAATAGTAGTGGCAGCACCGTAATGTTTGTATTAATAGAGACACATCCCTGAGGAAAGCATTTGTTCGTTTACAGCCAGGGGTGACTTTGTGCTCCTCACTCTATCCGAGGACATTTATCAGTATCTACAGACATTGTTGGTGGTCATAGGTGGTGTGAGTGTGCATCTATACTGTATGTATGTGTTACTGGTGTGTAGTGCCCAGGATGCTGATCAACAACCTATGATACACAAGACGGTCCCCCAGTAAGAAGTGTTCAGCCCAAAATGTCAACAGTGCTGCTGCTCACAAGCGCAAGGTCCTAAGTTTGATTCCCGGTACTAAACAGAACAAAAAGACAAAAAACAAAAAACAAAAAACAAAAAACAAAAAACCCACCAAAAAACCCCCCCAAACAGTGCTGCTACTGAGCAATGTGATTTATAAAAATTAATTTCATATTTTTTGAACACACATTTCCTTCCAATTGGTTTAGTCAAAACTTTTTCCGATGTTCAGTTTTATTTCTTAATAAATGAAATACACTTTGTAATTTGGATTCATTCAATGAGCAATAAATCTGTAATTTTGTTAACCACTTTTAGAAGTCGGGAAAAGTTTAGATTTTAATGTGTAATTTTCTCAAATTTTGCCTTTTCTTCTTACCCAAAGTTTTCCTTCCTCTCATTCCCCTATTTTCTTCCACTATGCTTGATTTCATCAGACTAAATAATCTATACACTGACCAGAAGCAAATACAATGAGTCCATTTAAAATTTGAATAGAATGTATCTTTTTGTGAGATTACCATTGACCTTCCCTTAGATTAAAAAAAAAAATGCCTTTAGGCCAGGTCTAAACAGATGTGACAAAGCTTATTTTTATGGTTTTGAAATGAAACAAATTTCAGATTACTTGTAGAGTCTGGCAAGACAAATTCCTTTGTGCTGGAATTAATCTCTTTGAAGTAAGAAAAATGCTTGATGCACCTTCTTAAAAATATCTGGCCAGGCGTGGTGGCACACGTCTGTAGGTCAGCCAGGATACAAAGTGAGCTCAAGGCTGGGCGTGGTGGCACACGCCTGTAATCCCAGCACTTCTCAGGCAGGAGGATCATTGCAAGTTCGAGACCAGCCTGGGCTACAAAGTGAGCTCAAGGCCAGACTGAATTGCATAGTGGGACCCTGTCTCAAAAAGACAAAAAACAAAACAAACAAAAACAGTGATTTCAAGGTCAGCCTGAATTGCATAAGGAGACCCTGTCTCATAAAGACAACCCTCCCCCCGCAATCTGGTATTTTCCCCCGTTGCCCTACTGATATTAACAATGAATTTAATTATGTTCCACAATGATAACTGCATAGACATAACGTCTTAGAAATGTAAGAATTACTTTATGTTAAGTATTTTATAAATCCAGGGATGACACATGTATGTTGTGAAAATTAAGACTAACTTAAAACCTTTTAGGAAGTGATATCCAGGTTCTGCCCCTGAATTCACAATTCTCTAATTACAAGGATAAGGAACTTATAAAAATTATAGAAAGAACTGACTTACACATCAAAGTACAAGTAATAGTGGGTGCTTATTTCTTCTCTTACCAGAGAGTGTGCTAGAGATCTAAAAATACTTCTCTATAAGAAGTACTTGCTTAGAAAACCACATATGACACACATTTTAACAAGTCTACTGTTTCTCGGTAAGTACTGAAATTTAGAAATTTACTGTCTTCTTCCTATCTTTAAAGCACTTAGTGTTTTGGGGAGTGACTCTGACATCTAGCAAAATGCTTGATACAGAACAAGCAAAACCAAAAACAAACCAAAAATAACAAATGGTTAACTATTCATACTCCCGCGCAGCTGTTTAGTACCTAGAATCTCCTCCTGCACATCCAGTTTTCCTGGTATGCGCAGATCCGTGGACATGCCACATAAATGCGCCACGCTCAACGTACTGTTTTCTTTTCCGAACCTACTCGTTTCCTCCTTTGTAACCTCAACCCTCCTGTTCATTCCTCCTTTCCCTCTTGGACAAACACAACTTTTTATTGCCTTTCCAGGTGGAGCTGACAACCATCCTCTTCGGCTTCCAGCGTCCTTTCCCATGTGGGTCTCTGCTCCTGCGCCTCGTCTGTCACTACATTTTTTGTGGACCAGTGAATACACTCCAGTTTCCCCCATTTCCGTCTCTTCTCTCCGTGCTCTTAACTTTGCTCTTTGCACCTGCACCGCCGCTCTTTCACTTCCCTGAAAATCAAGCCAGTTCAGCAGCGTTTGAGTATGCACTGTAATCATATGTACCTGAACGCAATAAAGTGCTTGGTCGAAAACTTAAACCCAGGAGCCAAATCACTTGGTTTTACTGCCATTTAAGGACGTAACCTGTTTTCCAACCTCACTTCTCACTTCTCTCAAGCAAGACACTCTACCTCCCCGCATTTCTCACCGCGCTTTCAGATTTCAATTAGCTTTTAAAGTGCAGATTTTCGGGAACCTTACTCTTTCCCGGGACTACCTTCTTCTCTTGGGAACTGCCTTCACATCCCTATTTCTCACGGTTTGTATCATTTTGTGCATTCTTTAAAAAAATACTCGGGAAAGCGTAAGTTTCACAAGGGAAAGACACCCTTTTTTCTTTTTTTTTGTATTTCAGTAAGTCGCGACTTGCACTGTGGCTGCTTAATAAAAGGAGCATGACATCAATGTACAGCAAAAAGCTTGAATAGTTTGTCTCTGCGCATCCGCTGGTTCCCTGGGTCCCGGCGCAGCGCCCCGCGCGAAGATGCAAGACCCTTCTTTGGAGACCCGAGGCTAAGGCCGCCGGAACGTGCCCGCCCCGCCCCCTGCCCCGGAGCTTGCTGTCCCCTGGAGCCCCGCCACGCCCCTCAGCGCCGGTCCGGGAACAGGGCGCATGCGCGGGGCTCGAGCCCGCGCGAGAAAGCGCGCGGCCGCGGCTGTCCCTTCCCCCACCCTGGCCGCCGGAGGGGACCCTGTGGCCGCGGCGCTGCTGCGGTCGGTAGTCGCCATGGCCTCCACATGGGATGACCTGACGCTGGCCTTCTCCCACACGTCCATGTTCCCCTTTTTTGACATCGCCCACTACCTAGTGTCGGTGATGGCGATGAAGCGCCAGCCGGGTGAGTGCGGGCGCCGCGGACGGGCGCCTCCCCCGCTCTGCTGTCTGGGAGCGCAGCCCTCGGCCCGGCCGCCTCCGGCCCGGACGGTTCCGCGGCCGCGGGGGAGGGGCGCCAAGAGCCGGCTGGCCGGGCCCCGCGTACAGCCTGGGAAACTGAGGCGGGGGTGGGGGGGTGGGAGGACCCGGCCCTCGGCCCGGGGTCCGCAGCTGGGAGACTGGACGGGGCGTGCGGGGCGAGCGGTGGTGGCCGTCGGTCGCCCCCTGGTCCCCAGGACCGGTGCCGAGGACCGCGCCGTCTGGGAGCCTCTGCTGCCCACGCCGCTCGCGGTCTCGGGGCACCGCCGCTGTCCCGGAGACCCACAGGTCTCCGACTTGGTCCCTTGGAGCAACAGGTGCTATTTACTGTCCAGTTGTGAAACTTGTGCAAACTCTTGACCGTCCGTAGCGCTTTGTAGCCTCCCGGGGCACTGCAGCCTTCCACCCGAACGCCGTGCCCTGACACCCCGTTTAGCCAGTTGGACAGAATGATCGCCGGAGAAGCCGGTGGCGTCTCGCTTTCACAGTCGCGATTGACATTGCACAAGTCAGTCATTTGGCGAGTTTCGTCATCTGTGGAGGGGCATACGGGCTTAACACAGCGATCAAGGGACGATGTTTGTGTTTCTTTGCTTCTTCCATTCAGGTTATGTCTGCTGCTGTGTTGCTTTACTTTTCTGCGCTTATTCTACCATCCTTTTGTATTTTATGAATCTCTTCTTTTGAGGTCAAGGATATACTCTTTCAGGTATACGTGCTGCCCGCGATCTGCCTTGTCCTGCAGATGGTTAGTGTAGCTTTAAACGGGGTGCTGTAACTCTCTTGTGGACTACTGGTTTCCTAAATCCTTGGCTCTCAAAAGTATTTTTTACTTCACTGGAGTCTGTAGCTCAGTGTACATCATTGTTTGGTGGAGAATTTGACCTGGAGAAGAGGACTGTTGCTACATTTAAGTAGGGAAGATAATTACAGAGGATCCTGGTTCCGTGATTTTGCTAGTACTCGGTATTCGCAATTTGACATTTTCTTATCTAAACTGGAAGTTCTCAAAGGGTGGCCCAGGAACTCATGGGGTTCCCTGGCACTTCTGCTTAAAATTATTGTCACAGTAGTATTCAGATGCTGTTTTTTTTCCACGTTTCGGGTTGAGCTGTTCACCTTTTCACTTTCATTTCCTCACAGGGTGCCCTTAGGTTTTGCAGAGGCTGTATGACTTGTGACAGGGGAAGGCCACATAGGAGAATCCAGCCCAGCTTTCTATGTGCAGCGCACAGATTTGCTGCGGAATACAACAGTGTGTCTCCTCTCACGGAATGGTTTTGGTTTGAAAAATAGTTACTTTTCATGAAGAGTGCGTTGTGTTCACATTTAGTGCACTTACTATTTTTAAAGACAACTCAAACTGTTTATGTTAGCTTATTCCCTTTGACAGTGTTGGCTACTTTCAGGTCCTTCTATCTTGTCATGTGTATGATCAGAAAAGTTTTCATTTGCATTTGTCCTGGTTGCTAGTGAGTGTGTGATTTTTAGGTTTTTTGGCCATTTGTGTTGCATTCTATAAATCTCTTACTATCCTTGCCCATGTTTCTATTGGGCTGTAGATTTTCTGTTTTATTAATTCTCTTTGTGAATCATGAATATTGTACTTACGTGTGGTAAAGCTGCCTTTTAACTTTGTTTATGGCAGTAGTTTTAGTATTTCATGGTCAATTTACCTTTTAAAAATTTCTTTATTTTTTATTCGGTACTGGGGATCGAACTCAGGGCCTGGAGCTTGTCAGGCAGGCGCTTATTCCACAGAGCTATATGCCCAGCCCCCAATTTCCTAGATTTGTGTATTGTGTTAGGAATGGCTTTCCCACGTCCATGTCCAGATGAATATAGAAATGTTCATCTTTGTTCTTTAAAAAAAAAATCTGTAGTTGCAAAAAAGGTAGGTTTTTCTTACCTTTACCCTCTCAAGCGTTTTGCTTTTCGAGTCTCATTTTTGAATCTCTACCACTGCAATCTCTCTCCTTTCCTACCATTTATTGCTTACCATTTGTGTGTAGTCTGTGCCTAGTTCTTTAAAAAAATACTAGTGGAGGCGAAGAGGGTGAAGAGGATTTGAGGTTTGGAGAAAAATTGGGTCTCATTTGTTTGCTTCAGAAAAGATAAAAACATCAGGATATAAGTTGGCTTTTTGTTTTCTTTCCTTTTTTGCTTAGGTTATCTTTGTCTCGTAATTAATTCCAGTTCTTTCTGAATCATGCCATCTGATTGTCTACACTTTTTAGTTGGGGCCAATCGATTTTTTCCCCTTTTGTTTCCTGAGCATTTTATTAGGAAATTGGAGTCTGTCACTATGGCAACTGCTAGTGAGAATCCATTTTAACAGAAAGTTTACATCATAAACTTATCTTAAATTTTAAATTCGTCTTTTTTGTTTAAATTTTTATTAAAATAAAACATTAGATATTCATGTTCAGTTGATCTTTTCTATCAGACTTCTAAAATTTAATCTATAATTATTTCTCCTATGAACGAAGTTTACTGTTCAAATTCTGCCACACCTGTTTTTGCTAACCTCTCTTCAAGTCATATATAGTTTAGTTTAATTCCTGGGTGATGCTTGTAAATTGCCAATGGTGGGTGGCTTTAGTGCTAGTGTTTAGAAACCTTAGGGAATGACTGCTTCTCAGAGGTGTCTTCCACGTGTAGCTGGTTTTGGATTTTGAGTCCGTTGCAAGATCCCACCTGAGTTTGTTGGGGATGAGCAGTTGCTGCCCGCCTTGCCCAGTCCCTGGTTCTTTGGCAGTGGTCCACAGTATTTTTTATGAGATTGCTTAGGCAATCTCAGTCTTGGATACTAGGAAGAGCAGTCCCAGCTAGTGCAGTCCTTCACGTCCACTGTTCCCTTCCATTGCTAATCTCTCTGTGGAGGCCCCTGGTGTTGCCAGCAGTCACCCTGAGTCTGAGGGTTTGAACCACTCCTCTCACTCTGTGAGTCCCGACTCAGAAGGCTCTGCTGGCTGCATCCTCCTTGTAAGTTGAAGTTTCTCTCTTTGCTCTGCCCCTGGGCTTCAGTTCTTGCTTCAGATCCTTCCTGGGTCCAGGGGACCCACTTCCCTCCTTCTCTTCCTCAGTTGCTCTATTCTAGTGTCTGCACAGCAGCTCTCAGAGAGACTTTTTCTGTGTTGCTTACTACTCTGCTATCTTCCTGGAAGTCCCTAAGTCATATATAGTTTAATTTAGCAAATACGTATTGAAATGCTACTATCCTATATCTAGGCACTCTTTTAGAAGTTGATGATACCAAAATGGAAGATAATAGGATAGCCCTAATGAAACCCAACTTGACTTTTCTTCTTCCTTTTTTTGATAGTGTCTCATAAAAGTTGTGCTATCTTTCTTACACAATAATTTATCATTGATTTCAGATACATGCAGAATATTTCATTATGATAATTCTGATCCTCACATATTTCTGTAAAATACGAGTTCCTGAATCCATTTAACAGTTGAGGGATAGTTTTAAGGGACTAAAATAACCTTTCTACATCGCACAGTTTATTAAATTATAGACCTAGTCTTGCCTCTAGATCTGGCAAGTTCCCAGGTTTCTCAGCCTTTCTGTGTTTTCTCCTTGAAGGTCTATTTAATGTTCCTGATTTCATAGTATTTACATTTCTCAATAAGGAATCATTTGACCTCATCATTTTCTCCCATGATTTCTGCCATTTCCATATCACAAACCAATTTCTCCTTTGTCTTAGGAATTAAATGCAGGAACAGTTTGTTGTTTTTCCTTCCTCTAATTTGTGTGAGATGAAAGAGTTAATAAGCTAAGCATTGATCAGTCTGGGTATTCCATAAATTGCTTATCTTTTGCTTATTTTGCTGTTGGGCTGTTTTATTTATCTGGGCAAGTGGGAGCAGTGATGGCAGCACAGCTCTGCAGTCTTTATGAATCCTCATGTAAAACAGAGAAGAGCAAGTCATAAATACACAGCTCAGTGAATTTCCAAAATGATCACATTTGTTTAATCAATATCCATATAAAAACAGAACACTCATGGTCTTCCAAAAGGCACTTTTGGTAAATGACTTTTTAAAAAAGCCAGAATAGGTTCTATCCAGTGTGATACTAGAAATGACAGTCTATAATGAGTATTTCTGTGAGTTTAGAGAATTTTACTTGAACAGTTGGGGGGTGGTTTGGGGATTGAACCCAGGGCCTTCGTACTAGCTATATTCCTAGCCCTTTTAAAAGTTTTTAAATTTTGAGACAGGGTCTCAGTAAGTTGCTAAGTAGTCCAGGCTGGGCTGGAACTTGCAGTCTTCCTTGTTGTAGCTTCCCAGAGTCCTGGGGTTACAGATGCGTGCCACCAGGCCTGATATACTTTAAAAAAAAATTAAGTGAAAGGAAAGTTAGAATCTTTGAATGACCTGACAAGATACTGGTCAGGGAATGTTGGTCAGGGAAAGATCTTGAAGTCAGGGGGCCAGAGTCCAGTGCAAACTCTGCCACTGTTGGGCTGGGAGGCTAGGGATTGGAACTTTATACTCGGTATTTTATTTGTATGGTGAACAGATATCTATTCCACATGGATCTCAGTTTTGGCTGTAAAGAGCTTTTCCTCAAAGCTTCTAAATTTTAATAATTTGAGTTTATCGTTTATTCCCCCGGAGTAGAAACTACTTTCTGCGTCTAATAACCTTTGTGGTGAGAGTACTTGATTTTTTGGTCTTTAACCACCTAATGAACAATTTTATAGCTATTTAATTCTTCATATTAAATTCTCTCTGTTAAAAGAACTGTTGTATTTTCTATCTGCTGACTGGACACAATTGTTAACAGAAACCTGCAAGTAGAATTTAACATCCCATTTTCTGGTTTGCATATATCTTAGATAGCTAAAGATAGCTATTTCCTGATCATCAAGTCCAATTATTATGATATTGTTAGTGTTGTAGGCCAGTGTGATATTCTGTAGACTCAATATGATCAGAATCTCTGTGGACTGTGTTGGAAAGTGGGAGAGTTGATATAGACCGGAAGCAAGGCCATTACAGTTTAACAAAATACAGTGATTTTTTTGGAAAATTAGTATGGAGAAAAAAAGCATCGGTTGCTAGATTATAAAGGCTGCATTTATTTGATCTGATAAAAATATACATTTTAAATACTGGCTGCAGTTGAACTTACTACCTGTCTACATTTATGGTAATTCAGTCATTCACCAAAATGGATCTGCTTTACGTATAGACCCCAAACAGGCAAGTCACACCTTTTAATCTTTCAAGTCTTTGGTTATGACATGGGTTTCTGGTTTGTTTGTTTGTTTCCTATGTTGGTTTCTACTTGATCTTTTCTACAATAGTGATTCTTACTCTGAATCAGAGAATCAAAATGGGGATTGTACTAGTTACTGAGTACAGTGGGTCCATGTAACTGTGGCCCACTATGATTCAAAGTTGATTTAAAACTCTTTGAATTGTGTCACAGATAATCTATACTTTTTTTTTTTTTTTTTTTGCGGTACTGGGGATCGAACTCAGGACCCTGCGCTTGCTAGGCAAGCGCTTATTCCACTGAGCTATATCCCCAGCCCCTCTATAAGTTTTGTTGCCTACATGATTATTTTTTAATAATTTTGATGAAAAAGCATGTCTGAGAGTCTGAGGTACATTAGGTTCTTTATTTTTCCTCCTTCTGTTTTTAAGGGTATAAATTTATAAAACAGAAGGATTAAAGCAAAAGTAATACTAATATGCAATTTAAAGATACTTAACACCTGGAGTTGGGGCAAATGCTAGAGCATCTCATACTTCTTTCCAGAAGTCATATCAACCATGAACGAGCCGAATGTGAAATAGTTTGAAAATAGCTATCGTGCAACTAGTTTTTAAAAATAGGTACAGGGCTGGGGATACAGCTCTGTGGTACAAGTGCCTGCCTGTCAAGCACAAGGTCCTGAGTTCTATTCCTGGTATCAAAAAAAGGTACATACTGTTGAACTAAAATGGGCTGAGTACAATAAAATTAAAAAAACTCATGTTTGCCATATATTCACAATTTCTCTCCAAGCTTTGTTATAACTAAATTAATAAAACTGTGATTCATTGTGGCTAAAGTGAGGGATTTCATAGATGTGATTTTAAGTCAGTTCATGGGAGTAGAGTGTGACTTTGTGTATCCTTTATTTCAGAATGAAAATCAATAGCATGTTATTGGAACACAGCCTTTTTTGTTAATTTACGTATTTTCTGTGTCTGCTTTCACCCTGTATTGGCAGATTTGAATGACTGAGCAGAGACTGACCAATGGAGTCTAAAGTACTTACTATCCAAAGTTTTCCAGTTTCTGGTTTATTTGGTTAGAGTAAAAACCTAGGTTGTCACTGTGATCCACAGGGAAACCGCACAGCTTCCCTTAAACATCTAACCTCTTCTGCACTGCTCCAGCCATCCGCACCTCCTTGCTGTTCTTCTGGTGCGGGGTGCTCCCGGAGAGCAGGGCTTTTGCATTTGCTGCGTCCTCTGCCTGTCTTGCTTTTCCCGCAGCTCGCCATACAGCTTAATGGCCCCTTCCCTTGAAGTATTTTGATATAAAAATTTATACGATTATTTGTATTTTAAAGTCTTATACTTGGAATTAGATTCAGGTTGTAATGTAACAGCTTTTACTAAGAAAATACTTCTCTTGATAGCATAGTTTGAACATCCTAACTCAAGGTAGGACAGAGGGTTTTTTCTCTTTGAAGTGTCAGTATGTTAAGAACACTTTAGTTACAGGTACTTTTCTTGGTGACATGGTTTTGAAAATTAGACAAACACAACTGATGTGAGGGAGACATCCCCATCTATTCTCTTCCTAATAAAATCTTAGCTTTATTGATTTAAGACTGTGTGGTTTCTGAGTACTCTTTCACTGCCATATGTCCTTCTCATACCAGTCTTTAAATAAGCGCTCAGAAAAATTATACTTTGGGCTGAGAGGATTCAGTCAGAAGGGTTTCATTTTGTGTACCTCTTTTCTGTGTTCAGTGATCAGTCCATTCAATGGATAAATCCATCAGCAGAGTGTGTCCACGTGCTTGGTGGAAAAATGTATTTTATGTATGTTCTGTCATTTTAAATCCTCATAAGATATGCATTATTTACATTTTATAAAAGAGGAAATTTATTCTAAGTGTGATTAAGAAACCCCACCCAAAGGTTACAAAACTAATAAGCAGTCACAGGTCCCAGTCTGACTTGTGATAGTTCTAGGTAGGTGAAATTAATGGTAGTGAAATTTTACGCTTTAACTCTGAAATATTTCACATATACCTTTCCTTTAGATGATATACATTTACAGCGCACCTGCTCCATACTAAAATCTCTGTTGGTGTCTCAAAAATTAATAATTTTATAATGGAGAAAGGGTGGTATAACTTGTGAAGAAAATACGGAATTTGATAGGTCTCAAGAGAAATGAGTAAGTGAAACTTAAAGGAAAAGGAAAAATACTTTGATAGAATTAATCACAAAATATTGCATGTATGAATACCTGATGTGAAAGCATTTTGTAAATTTATATTGTTTTAATGGTCAGAGGAAAACTGAGTGTATTGGGATTTGGTTTAACAACTAGTGGTGAGTGTCACCAGTGGTAAAGCTTCAGTATGACAGTAAGACACTAAGGAATACAGAAGACAGGGGTCTCAGCCAGTGTTCTCTAACTGTATGCTAATCAGAAGCAGTCAGTTACCTTTAGAGCGCTTTTAAAGGGTGCATCTCAGGGCTAACCAGGGGGTGCCCGAGAGTGGGCCGGCAAGGGCAGGCGGAAGAGAGGGATGTGAAAGAGGAGGGGAGAGAGGAGGACCCGGAGGTGGATGGGAAAGGCTGTGTGTGAATAGCGCAGACAAATCTACCGAAACGGTAACCCCATGGAAGAGCAGGGTGACTGAATGGTAGGTATAGAGCAAAAGGGATAATTTTGCTCTTTCCACCCTGTCCTGTGATAGTGTGACAGTGCGATGCTTACTAAGGGCCAGGCCCCGTTCTAAGTACTCGAGATTTACTCCTTTGTAGTTAGTGCTGCGAGGTGTGTTAGCATTTTCCTTTCTTCTTTTTTAGAGGAGCTCTGGTGCATGTGTGTGTGCACATGTGCATGTGTGTGTATGTGTTTGTATGTGATAATCAGCTTTAAAGATGTGAAAAGCAGTGGGCACAGTGACTCATGCCTATAACACCAGTAGCTGAGGAGGCTGAGGCAGGAAGACTTCAAGTTGGAGCCTAGCCTGCACAATTTAGTGAGAATTTATAAACAAATACATATGGGTGTGGTGCTGCATGCCTGTAATTCCAGCACTCTGTAGGCTGAGGCAGGAGGATTGCCTCAAGTTTAATGTCAGCCTGCACTGTATACCGAGACCCTGTCTTAACTTGCCCCCTCCAAAAAAAGAAAAAGATTAATAAATATGGAATGGAGACGTAGTTTCGTGTAGAGGCCCTGGGTTTAACCCCCAGTACCACTATCACCCCCGGTACCACCACCACCACCACCACCATCAAAAACAAAACAAAAACAATGGAAAAAAAAACCACACAGTTATGGAAGCAGACAACTTCTTGTATTAATGCAAAGAGTAAGCGCTACAGCCAGGGTTTGTTCGTGGGCAGTTAAGCTCTGTAGTCCACATTCTTAAACATTCTGTATTGCCAGAGGTTGGCCCAGGGTGGCATTGTTTGTACTTGCTTGCCAAAAGGAAAAGCTCAGAGAAGTGCTGACTGACCAGCACAATAATTAATCACCACTGTATGGAGCGATAGTCAACAATGTCTATATACATATACTGCATAATTTTATCTATCTATATTGTAAATATGTATTGGAGACAGTATTACTGTATCTCACATAAGGGATGGTCACTAAAGACAGCATGACCATGTATCATCAAAATACCTCTTGAAAATTCTTAGGATTAGGGAAGTTGTTACACTGATACTTGATGTCCTGTCTTTTAGTTAAAATTTTCACTAGCTTTTCTTCCTGACTGAAACAAGTCACTGTCTCTTGAGTAATCACCAGATATATATCATTAAATATTGACATGAGGCCCGGGATGTAGCTCAGAGGCACAACGCAGGCCTGGCAAGTACAAGGTCATGAGTTTGATTCCCAGTACCAAAAAAAAAAAAATCTTGACATCATTGCGTTCAACAGAATGTGTATACTATAGAAAATTCACATCTGCTTTGTCTTGTTCATTACTGGGCAATGATACATTGCACTAAAGTTTTATTTTTTCTTCCTTTTTTTCTTTTGGTACTGGGAATCAAACTCAGGACCTCCTGCTTGCTAGGCAGGCACTGTGCTGCTGAGCTATATTCCCAGCCCTAAAGTCTTAATTCCTCCTTCTTCCCCCTAGCATATATAAATGAATTCTTATGTAAAATACAAGTGTATTAATTTTATTTTTCTAGATGTACATGTGATTTTGTGTTTTTTTTTTCTTTTGGTGGTTTGTTTCACATAGTTTGGCCTTTGTTTAGGAAGAAAGAACAGTTAACAGTTTGGTTGTGTATTCATGTAGATTTTATGCATTACCACGTGTTCTTTTCTTCATGTTAATTTGTGTAACGATGCTATGTTCTTTAAAAAAGGTGTGTTATATTCCTTAGCTTAGATGTAACATAATTTGTTAAAATTTGTTTATACAATTAATAAATGAATACTTAAATTTGTACAATTCAAACATTATTATGTAATTAAATAAATTTAAAACTCCCTTGACCTTTTAACTTAACCTTAGATTTTTCCTGAGATTTCATAATAACTGTTTAATAATAAACAGTTTGTTACTGTTACATGTCCTTGCATTCCTTGCATGTCCTGAAGACATGTACAGTGTTTTGTTTTCCTTCTATAAATGATTCCATGGTATAAAATTATTCCATATATTTGTATTTGTTTTTACTCATCAGTAAATCTTGGAGATCTTCCCATGTTGCCTTGATCTGAAAGTAGTTTAATTGTTCCTTCGATGATGGTTGTTTAGATAGTTTTATTTTTCATACCATTATAAATACATTGCTTTAATGTATGAATTTCTTTGGCTAGATGAGTCAATTTTAAATTAAAACTTTAATAGTGCCCAAATGGCTTTGTTTGTTTACTTTTGAATGAATTTGTTTATATTGTCTTCATAACATATGAATTTCTTTACACTTTTCTCCCCCAACTGGGTACGTATGAAATGGCATCTGATTTTTTTTTTTTAAAACTAATGTTGAAGACTTTGCCTTGGTATGGTTGGTGTGCTTATTAATGTACCAAAAATTTACAGCTATTTTGTGATTTTCTGAGTTTCCTTTTTGTTACCTTTTTGTATTGATATGTTGGCATTTTCTTTAAGCAGGTTGAAAATATTTCATCTAGTCTTTTGTCACATAAAAGTCTTAAATTTTGATATACCATAGTCATATTTATAAATTCTTCCCTTCATGGCTTTTTTTGGATTAAGTACTTTTTTTTACTGTATCTAGGTTGAAAAATCAGGAAAGTTGAATTTTTATCAGGTGACCTTTTACTTTTTGTATAAAGGTGTGACTGTAATAATTTACGAATATTATGAATGATAGATGAATTTCTAAATCCTGAACTTCCTTTTAGTTATTAGGGTAAAATCGATTTAGGTATGATTTGTTATCTTTTGAAAACCTGATTTCAGTTCTTCCCAATGTGCTTTTGCTTTATACTCATGAATCAGAGTTCACGGCTTTCCCCCTTCCCTCCTCCCCTCCCTCCCTCCCTCCCTCCCTGTCCAGTTCTTTCCCCATTCCCTCCCTCCTTCCTCTTTTATTTTCTCTGCTTTTGTTTACAGCTTCTAAGGTTGGGGTAATGTGCTTTGACAGGATGGTTTTTCTCCTTTACAGTCTTAGTCACTTTATTATTTCTGGGACAAAACACCAGCACCCAGAGGGCTACTTGGGGCCGAAGTTAGCAGATCCAGCCTCCCTCGTGGACAGGAGGACGCTGAGAGGTCTGGCGAGGAACGTTGCTCTCACCTGATGGTTAGCAAGTAGAGAGGGTGGGAGGACCGGAGAGGGGGATCATCCTCCAGGTCGCACTCACCTCTGAGCAGGCCCCGTCCTACAAACGTATCAGTGGATGAACCCACTGACAAATGTGACACCCCCGTGATCTGGTTGCTTTCCACACACGTTAGAATTCTGGGGGACATTTTGGGTCGAAGCATAACTTTGCTATACTCTCCATGGTTATGCATATAAGAGAGCAATCAAGCAATTATAAAAGTTTGTCCATTAATTTATGTAGGTCTAGTACCTTTGTGAAGCTAGGTCCTTGTCCTGAAGTTTTTTTCTAGAGTTTTTCTGGCATGTTCAGGTTTCTAGCTTTTATTAAGGGAATTTGCCAATTTATAATTTCTTAGAAAATTGTCCATTTCAGTACATCTTTGTATTTATTTGTCTAAAATACATGTTGTTTTCTTATAGTTTTTAAACTTTATTAAACAGAATTATTTCATTTCTTCCTTCCTAATGTTACAGTGTTTATTCTTTTCTTTGCCCAGGTTTGCAGAGTCATGGTCTGTTGTGTTGGTTGTTCTAGGAGCAGCTTTGGGTTGGCTTTATTGAGTGCCTGTCACTGCTGCCTGCTTTAGTTCTCTTCAGTTAGTTTCTCCTTTTATAAATTGCCTGTTTCTCTGGACACCCTTATTTTTATTTGTATTTTTGTTCATTGATTTCAAGTTTGCAGAAAAGTTCTGGAATAATTGGTTAAAGAACTCCTATATATACTTTCTCAGATTCGCCACTTGCTGGTTTTTCCCATTTACTATTTTGTGTGAATTTTAAAATTTTTGCATTTCATTTCGAATGTGAGTTGGAGCGTTTAGCCAGTTACTTGTCTCTCCTTAAGTGTGTATATGCCAAGGACCACAGTAGAGTTATCAAAATCAGAGACTTTAACTGTGGTACTATGTTCTTATCCAGACCGCAGCCCATAGATTTTGTCAGCTGTCTAATAAGGTCCCTTATCATCATTCCCTCCCTAGTCCAGGCTGTTAGAGCAGGCATTACATTTTGTTGTCTTCTTTTATGAGGGTTCTGGACTTTTTGTTTGGACCTGCGGTAGTTCTATATGAGTTGGGTTCGTAAAGTAAATTTCTCAGGACCAAATATTTAATGCCTGGTCATTTACGATGGCCTCCAGAGAGTTAGAGAAAGCCTCTCCCACTAAGCTCCATCTCTGGCTGCCGGTTGTTGTCTCTTGAATGTTATTTAGTCTGGAACATTTCATTAGCCTCTTCTTTTTTTTTTTTTTTTTCTGTCACTGAAGATTAAACCCAGGGCTTTTGCACTGACCTGTGTAGATCCGCCCTTTTTATTTTTAGACAGCCTTACTCAGTTGCTCACTCTGGCTTAAACTTGTGATTGTCTTGCATCAGCCTCCCAGAGTACTGTGGTTATGGGCATGTGACACCATGCCTAAACTTTTGTCTGTGTTTCTTAACCTTGACATTTTATATTTTTTCCCCCACCTAGAACAGCACTCAGTATGGCTTGTTTAATTAGACTAATTTAGGTTATATGTTTTGGTAGAAGTGTCACAGAAATGATGGTGTTTTTTCAGTGCGTTGTATCTAAAATGCTCTGCTGTTGTTTACAGTACTGTCTATAAGGTTTATCCACTTTGAGTTATTGTTTCCTTCTGTGCAGTAATTAGTACTTTGTTAGGACTCATGCTGCAGTGGTACCTACCCCTCGGCCGTTTACCTTTGCAGCTGTCACTCACTTCTAGGCGGTCATGTTGAAAGCTTAGTTTATTTACTTCAGCGTCTTTTCAGTAAGACCTACAAGGAAAGGAGACAGTGGATGGACAGATTGGTTATAAATCATCTACTACTAGGAAACCACCAAGAAAACCCTGAACAGAGGATTTTAAAGATGCCAAAAATCCACCATTAAAAATGGTTTCTAGTCTTTAAGTAACAAAATACACACATCTCGTTGATCCCGATTGGCACACATCCGACTAAGTTGTTTGAAGCTCCAAGCTGATGAGGCTTGTTTATGTACTTACTCTCAGGGTGCCGTGGATTGAGGTCAGGGCCTTCGGGCTGCGCTCCAGCTCTCTTTGTTTCTGTGACGGGGTCTCGGTCACTTGCTGGGTTTAGATTTGCAATCCTGCCCCTACAAGTTTGTGTCTTTAATGCAAGGGGCACTTGGGGCTTGCACAGTAAATATGTAGCGGTCTCAGACTGTGTTTGCATTCTGCCGTTTCAGGAGCAGCGGTGGTGGCCCGGAAGAACCCCATCTCCAGCTGGGTCACTGCGATGCTGCACTGCTTCGGTGGGGGCATTTTATCCTGTGTGCTGCTGGCAGAGCCTCCACTGAAGTTTCTCACAAACCATACTAATGTTTTACTGGCATCTTCAATTTGGTAAGCTACCAGGACGGCGAACTGTGAGATTAAAAAACGTTTAGTAAATTTTTACTAAAATGGAATTTATTTTCTTCATAAACCATTTTATGTTGAAGTATAAAATACCCTTTTCCCGGCAAACCTTGCTTCTCCTAGAGGCAGTTGTTTTTACCATTGTCTTATGTATCTTTAAAGGAAACATTTCAAACGTGGAGGGTCATTCAATATTTGGTCCTCAAAAATCAACTCTGGGTTATGGCACGATAAAAATTGTGACTGTGACTAGCCAAACAAAAAGTCGAAGTAATTGTGGTGCACATATAATTGTTCTTGTGGGGTATTCTTTGTTCACTATTCTGTGTTGGATTTAGAGCCTTATGAGAGCTTTGAACATTAATTTTTTAGATTAAATGTGAAGAAAAAATGTTGCTTTTAATTTGAATTTGTGTAAATCCAAACTCAGGTATCCTGAAGAGGATTGGTGCCTTCAGTTGAAAAAAAAATGTATAATACAGATCTATGTGCTTTGTTTGTTGAAAGAAAAAAATGTGCTTCTGTAACAATTTTTTTTAAAAAACAGTGTTTTGGAACAGTTTTTATGGATATAGATGCTGAAACTATATAAAAAGTAAGATACACAGAGTGTGATACTCTCCGCCACTTCCCCTTCTGTTTTGTAGCGGTAACTGCCGCTCTGTGCGCAGGTAATGTCAGCAGCTTCCTCAGCGGTCCACTGCTCTTGCCATTGTGCCCCTGAATGTGGTGCTCACGTAGCACACGAAGTGATTATTTTAAAGCAAGTTACATGTCACTCCGTGCCTGAGAGTTTACCTTATTATGAGCAAAGTCTTCTTCCAGTGGCCTGTGAAACCCTACACAAGTTTTCCTGTACTGAGTTAGCTCAGCTTTCCTTCCTGCTCCATTCTGACCACGTGAACTTTGCTGTTTCTTGACACATAACGTGTTACTCAACCTTAGAGCCTTTGTACTTGCTTTTTTCTCCCTGTAATGTTCTCTCCCCATAGAGCTCACAATCCTTTCATCAGAGCGGCCTTTCCATAACTACCACGTTATTTTTTCGTCTTAAAGTTACTACTACCTGATCTATTAGGTTGATTTTTTTTTTTATGTTGGTCTGTCTCAACTAGAGTAACATTATCAGAGCAGAGATTTTGTTTCATTATCGTGTCCAAGTACTGTTATAGATTCAATGAATGCAACACTAAAAGAATGGATTTTTTTTTTTTAAAATACAAGTACAAAAACATATTGACAAACAGACACCAATTAGCATAAAAAATAGTACAATCACAACTAATCTATAGACAAGGTGATATGATCTCAACAGTGGTTATTGCTTTATCCATTGATATCTTCGAAGTGTAAATATATAAGCCCATATACAGACATGCAAATTTAGTCAGACAATCCTCTCAACAACAGAAA